>VDFB02012151.1:0-201269 GCA_007258455.2 Sequoia sempervirens
TTTCACCCTTTCAAAACAAAGTGCTCCTCTTACCAGCCAGCTAGAGGTGAAACCCTAGATCAATACAACACCAAATCTGCCCTCTCATGTCACCTAGGATGTAAAAGGCTAGGTTTTCGTCCAACTCCTCTATTATTCGCAAGGATTTTCACCTTTCAATAGCTGCAATAATTGTTGATCTTAAAAAGCAGAATAATTCCCATGATATGAAAACCTCCAAATGACTTATAGTTTATATAGCAATCACTCCTTATTTCTCCAAATAGGTCAACCCAATTTGGGCGCCCCATTTCCCCTTTTAATTTTGCTTTTTATTTAAATTTTTATTCCCTCAATTGAGCACCAAACCCCAATTCAATTTTATATATTTTTTTATTATTATTATTATTTGTTTTTGCCCTCCTTATAACTCCCAAAGGGGTCGCCTAATCCCAAATAAAATATTAACATAACTTAGGTACCAAAATTCAAATTTAAATCTTATTTAACCTCATTCCCTAAGATGCCAAAAATCAAAATGATAAATTATTATTTTTCCCTCTTATTTCCTCTTGCTCACCCAAAAGGGACATTACAATCCTCCCTTCTCGAAATTGTTTGTCCTCAAGCAATGACAAGCATACCACCACCTGGATCCCATATCATCACACTACCACATCCAACAAAATTGAGATAGATGTACCTCAAGGAACTATCAACATCAATTAACTCTCCAACTTCGAAGGATTCCCCATGAGTGTGCAAGACGCCCCTCGTAGGTGCATAGAAGAACATAGCAGCCCCACCTATGTTGCCAATATCATCACCACTGTCATATGATGGTAGAGTATCACCCATACGCCATTCCCTAATGATGAATAGATGATCCAAACCTCCCCGAAACACCCAAACAGCTATTTTCCTCCAAGTAGCCTGCAGGATTTCAACGTGCAGTATGGCAGAACAGTCATCCCTTAGCAAAGAATGGAGTGGATCCTCATGAACTAGGGCAAGAAGGCTAAGATCTTCATTTTTTTTCCCAATCCCTATGACATAATCCAACTGGAAAACAAGCATTAGTAACTCAAAACCAAACATTATGGCAATACCTCCATACCTTGTGACAAAGTGCAACTACACCTCCCAAGTATGCCCAGTAAAGGCAAGTGTCTCCATGGCATGCATCACAAATTTCTGAAATAGAGCAACAACATACTCTACCAAAGAGTTATCAACATGATGAGACTCATCACAAGCAAACTCTTCAAGTGCTCTAGGATGATCAAAGACCAAACCAAATCTGCATTACCCATATCTTCATTTACATATGAGGGCATAATACTAGTGGCTGATCCACAAAGTGTATGCCCCATAATGCCATCCAAGCCTATGATGTGAGCCTTCAAATGGCTCTCCAAAAGAGGTGACACCAAATCCTCATAAAGCAAGCTATGTGTACAAACAAAAAATTCTAAATCATACGTCAAACCTGATTGCTCCACTTGTTTGGCCATCATACAAGGCTCATTCCTCATATGACACATACTTTGAATCTTCTTTGTCTCTCTCATTACATGCCGTACTAACTTGGTCCTCTTGTGTCTTGGACACACAAATGAGACCTCGTGTTTGTCTTCCAAATGAGTGCCAACAATAGAAAAAGTCTTCTTACTATCATCCTCATGAGTAGGAGCAGCCAACTCAAGATTATGCATAACCCAAAGTTCATTGTTCCAAATCAGAAAATCAAAACAGTTATCATACCTTTCCATATTATCTTCATTTGAATTTGCATCCATGATGTGTGCCATAAGTCCTGAAAGTAAGGCAGCCTCATGCTTCACCAAAGAGACATCAATATGATGGGATTGTATCTCATCACAAGTGAACTCTTCAAGTTCTTCATGAGTGACCAAAGGCTCAACCAAATCTGAACCACCAATGTCTCTACCTATACATGTATACATCACATCGTTGACTGATCCAAAAGGTGTATGCTCAGCTATCCCATCCACATCTATGGTTTGAGCCTTCAATGGGTTCTCTAAAAGAGGTAACTCATGATCCTCATGATGTAAACTGTGTATAAACAAAATTTTCTGAATCATACCTCTTTTCATGTTCACCCAAATCTGAATGTTCTTCCTTGCTAACCTCAAGAGGCTCATCCTTTGCATGCTCAACCTTAACACACTCTTCCCTTGGAAGAGATAGTGATCTAAGATATGATTCCCTTGGTTGCCTTGCATGATCTAGATGGCTACAACATTCCTTGATCTCTTGCAAGTGCCGTTTAGTTTGGGCAGCCAACAACTTTGCTCTCCTAGCTCTTTGCAACCACCCTTCACACATATCTTGTCTTCTTCACATCTTCCCTTGTATGATATGCAAAATCAGAACTTTTGTGGCTTGGATCTACCGTACATTCCTCATTTTTGACACTCACATCTTGAGTGCCAACATTGGGGGATCCCTCAACACCATTCCCCTCATGTGACATAGCTGCAATCTCATGGTTATGCACGAAAATATGATTGCTTCATAAAACAGAAAATCAGAACTTATGTTATACCTCTTTGTAGTGCCTTCAAGGGACTCAAACAAGTCTTCATCCTTTGCTAAGTGCCCATCGTCAAGTGCTGGTCCAAGAGATGTCTTCAATGGAAAGTCAAGTGTGTCATGTGTCATAATTTCTATCCCCTGGCTGCAAGCTACATCTTTATGTGTATAGGTCTCCTTTATCTTCTTGACTTCATATGGGATCCTCTATGTCCTTCCTCCACTTCTTTTCTTCTCAAAGCATCCGAGTATATCTCACCAAGTGTGAGGAGATGATCTCTATTGGCAAGTAAGTGTAGGTAGTTTGACTTCACTACCACCAAAGCCTCCTTGAGTTCGTGCAAGTCATCGAAAAATATACCTCCTTCAAAATCTGCATGATTCCCTAGAGCCTTCCAACACAAACCGGCCATCAACTTATGAACATGATCAAAATGAGCTAGGGCTGCCACAATCTTACTTCATTTGCCTTCAATTGCCCTTCCAAGTGATGTGACTTATGAGACCCAAAATCTCCATGCAACATTTATGATTTGTCTTCAACATCACCTTCATAAATCTGATCAATCGTCACTGATTTGGCACATCCTGTGAGAGCATACCCTTCTTCCTTGTGGTCATTATGAAGACACATGTATGCCTTATTGGTTGATGAACCCTCATCCTGCTGAAAGCATGTGAGAACAACTTCATCTTCTTTAGGTGTTGCATTCTTATCACTAGCTCTCAACATCTTTGGTTCATTCTTGTGAGTCCCATAGTTTCAGACCAATTCCAAGGTGTATTATCCATGACAAACCATATATTATCAAACTGTAGGATCTTCTTACTAGGCCATTCTTTAGTCTTTATGATCAGCTCTTCAACAAAATGTTTCTCATACAACTCCAATAGGTAGTCATCAAATGTGATCATGTGCATGAAACAAGGACCATCAAACTTACTAGGAAAAGACATACCTTGTGTGTAGCTTTGTCCCATGAACATCCTTCCATGCATACCCTCATTGGCTGTTCCAAAAGTTGTATCATCCATCTCATAACTGAAATCTACATTTTCATGTGAAAACCACCTCATAGGTGACTATTTTTCTGATTTGACATCTTCATCTAATTCTGTTTTGAAGCTAGAGTTGCATCGTAATGAGCCATCTCCTTGGATCGAACTTCTCTATCATGCCATGCAAGAGGGTTATGATCCAAAATACCAAAGTCATTTTGCTCATCACATTCCTTGCCACCATGATGTAGAGATAATGTGGTGATGCTATGCTCAAGAGATGGATCATTAGTAGTACCCATATTTTCATGTGGCTGATTACAAGGAAGTGATTCTTCTTTTATCACTTGGACATTTTCAACATGCTCTTCTTCAATGGCTGTTTTAGAACCTTGTTCACCCATAGGTTGATCAATGACTGCTAATTTAGAACCCTTGTTAAAGTCCTCGTAGAGATTTTTGGATATTTCAGATGTGGATAAGTTGCTATAGAGCCTAGATTGTCTTGATAGGGAATCTCCATACCACAGCAAGCTGCACGCTAATCTCTGTTGTGACAGCATAAATTCTTGCTGAAGATTATTCAAGATGTCCTTAACACTTGACTGCTCTTGCTTCTTCAATTTCCTCTTTTGTTTGCTATTGTCCCTCCAATACTCCATATAGCAACCAAAGGGGAGATCATTTCTAACTTCTTGTGGAAGTGCAAGGTACATTTCATGAGAAACATTATATCATCAACAACTTCGGAACCCATGATTCCAACTGCATCATACAATCTAACCCTCCAGGCTGGCAGGATCCAAGCTCTGATACCACTGAAATATCCCAACTAGGATATTGATGAATTTTCTATTTTTGAAACACAAACTTCTGCCCTAATTTCTGCACTTTAAAATCTCTATTAAAAACCCTAGTTACTGATATAAAATTTATGAGATGAAACAAGCATGAACAACAACATAAACTCATCCAATTGCTTCAAAGAATATGATGAACACATCTAACATTAACTATAAATGTAACCAGCGATATATAGCACCAATTTGTCCACCCAAAACATGCAAATTCTGATTACAAGTTTATTCAGTTCTGCTGCTACAAAATCAGACCTATTACTTATGCAAGTTCACCACAAAAACGGGCTCCAAACATGCCCAGCAATGTACAATAGTTTGTTGATATGAAGAAACCCCACTTACAAGCCAAAACATGAAATCAATGATGACCTAAACTAACCCTAGTTGGGTGAATTTGCTCCAGCTCACAAAAATGCAATGATGAATGCAAATATATGATAGAAATGTCTTCAAAACCCTACCACAAGAGTGTGCTAGCCTGCTGGTCTGAATGTAAGGTTTGCAACCCTTGAAAACTTGTCAACAACCTCCAAACTTGCCAATTCCGCCCTTCCAAACAAAGTGCTCCTCTTGCAACTTGGGTGCTCCTTTCTAGGGTGAAGCTTTAGGTCAATACAACACCAAATCTGCCCTCCTCAAGTTGCCTAGGCTGATATGAAAATCTTAGCATGAACATCTAGCATAAAACTCCATTGAAGCACAAGTGAACCTCCATCATGAAGTCCTCTTTTGAAGAGCTAGGTTTTTGTCCAACTCTATTATTCACAAGGGTTTTTGTCTTGGGAATAGCTGCAATAATTGCTGGTCTAAAAAAGCAGAATAATTCCCATAATATGAAAACCTCCAAATGACTTAGTTTATATAGCAATCACTCCTTATTTCTCCAAATAGGTCGGCCCACTTTGTTTTAAAATTATATTTAGTAATTAATTTATTAATGCTCAATTACGTAACTCTTGTAATACCTGTATTTTAGCCTTTTTCCGTTTCTTGCTATTTTGGTTAATTTCTAATGTTTCCATTCTTGATTCATTGATTGAGGAAACATTTCTTTGTAATCTATTTATTGAAGCATTCGCTTCTTGTGAATATAACAAATATTTGAAATCTCTTTTGGCTCTTCATTTCATGGTATTAAAGCACTATCGATCGAGCAGGAAAATTCTTTTTTTTTTTGCTATGAGGACCACGTGTTGTCCTTTCATCTATGTGATTGCATCTTCTAGCACTTTTCTTTATCGTCGAGTTTGTTGGGCATCGACTATGCGTGGAATTTTTGTTGTGTTCTATTTGGAGCCGTTTACTGTCAGGTCTATGATCGGGTGTCTTTTTAGCCGCATGTCCTCCCTATTCCGTCTTTGTTTGAAAAACGTGGGCACTATCTGTTTGAGTGAAGATTCCTGCCATCCTTCAATTCTTCACATATCGCTCTCTATTTTTCTGAAGTCGACTTTGTTCATTAGAAGTCGAGTTATCTTCTTTGTGTAATCGCTCTTTCACCTTCACATGTTAGGCATTAGGAGTTCTATGTGATTATCTCTTGTTCGTGATTTTTTGGAAGCGGCTTTCTTCCTGCCTGTAAATTTCATTTGAATTTGTTTTGGGTGTCGACTTGGTTCTCCCTCTCTCTGTTTTTCTTACAAATCTATGCAAAATGGCCTCACTGTCACACATCATGCTTGAGGGCAGTCAGAAGTTCAACGGTCACAACTACAACACCTGGAAGTAACGTATGATGACGATCTTTGAGTATCGATGTCTTGACCAGATTATTCTGGGTAAAAAGACAAGACCGGCATCAAATGATAAAGATCAGGAAAAGTTTGATGAGCAAAATCACGAAGCGATGATGCTCATTAAACTATTTGTCCCCGATGATCAACTGCCAAACCCCTCAATTGGGTGCCAAACCCCAATTCAATTTCATATTATTTTTTTTGCCCTCATTATAACTCCCAAAGGGGTCGCCAAGCCTCAAATAAAATATTACAAGAATTTAGGCACCAAAATTCAAATTTAAATCTTATTTAACCTCCTTCCCTAGGGTGCCAAAAATCAAAATGATAAAATATTATTTTTCCCTCTTATTTTCTCTTGCTCGCCCAAAAGGGACATTATAGAGAGATATGATCCAAGTCCAATATTTTACCATGGTTACCAAGTTAGAAATTTCATATAATAAAGAGAAAATATATAATCCAGGAACACAAAAATCATAAGGTGTTTATCTACTACAGATAAGGAAAATAAATACAATTATCCATTGACAATTCTAACTTATCCTATGGTGGGTGATGGGAATTGGAAGTAAATGTTGAACATATGTTGTCATTGATGTCAAAGGTTGTCAATAATGACATTGATATCAGAAGTTCAATATGTTTCGTGTTGGTAATTTTATTGTCAGGATACAAAATCAAGAAATATATATTACTAGTTGCTAAGATGTTGTTGTATATCTTCTATATGCCTGCAATATCATGCTTGCATCTATTCACTGTGATTGTGGTAGTCCAAAAGTCTATACCGGAATGTTTTAGTTTAGTTTAGTTTTGCTCTGCGGTTTGGAAGGAGAGTATGTCTCACTAGTTCTATCATATTCCTAAGTTTTCGGAGGATATGTTCAGTATGCAAAAAGTTTGAAGTGACAGAAGGTTCTTTGTGCCTGTCTGTCAACCAATTGGAGTTCAAGGCGTGTGCGAAATTCAAACCTTGTGTGTGGTGTTAAGATAGGACCTACTTAAGGTTCTTGTGGTGGCACACGGCATCATATAATTTTGGTGGCAACAAAATTTGATTTTGGACCAATGTGCTACACGTTCCATGTAATTTGAATTTAGGTCCACCTTATGTCATCCTGGTTATTTGCGGACCCCTGACCGACATAGAAGATGTTTTAATGTAATGTCATATGCATATTCATCAGTTTGATGGATGCACAAGGTGAATTAGATTGTAGAGGATCAAGCGCAGGAAGTGGGAAATACAAGGAAACGATCTAGAAGCTAGAGTTATTCAATGTGAGTTGCATTTCAAAGTGTGTGCCATAATCAGAACATCATAAGAAGTGTGGAAGAGAGTCTGTAGCCAATACAGAAGTGTATGAGGTGTCTTAGGCTATAATTGAAGATCCGCAAGCTTTATCATTGTAATCCGGTAGGACTAATGTTCTACCTGTTATATTGTTTCAGTTGGGGATTGGTGTCTCCAGTAGGTTGGTGCCTACAAGCACAATAAGGGATTGGTGACTCCAGTAGATTGGTGCCTACTTCAATGTGTAAAATTCACTTATATATTTTTGTGTTGTGTTGTGTGCTTTATACTTTTATGTTTTATTTGCTTATGTGGGGTTTATTGTGAAGAATCATATACTCTGATAATCGTAGCAAAAGTTAAGAATTTTGAATTGATTAAATCTACTAATTCACCCCTCACTCTCTACTTTTGTGTGCCCTTCCATAATTAGATTCGATATGGTGCAATATATCTGATATATGTAATTATCATTTCTTAAAATGCAGATTTTGGCTTATATAAAGCCCCTACTGCATTAGATATCTTCACTCTTCTGGCTCTTAGTCTGTCGTTTCCATACAATCTAGATTTGTCATAAAAAACTTCAAAGATACATTTACTAGGGAGAGTTGTGCTAAACTCAGGGCACATCCTATGAAGAAACAGCTACAGCATAAGACCACCCTCAAGTAAGAGAAGATGTTAGAATTAATCATTCATTGGTTCTCAAAGTCCTAGAGCCATAAGATAGGTTTTATTTTCTTATTTCATTTTTATAGATATTCTTTCTCACCTTTTTTATCTTTAGTGATGTGCCTAATATTTTTATTAATTTGAATTATCCTACACCTCATTTGTCTTTTAGCTAAAGATTCCCTTGAGTGAAACTCCTTTCTTAGGTGTCACCATATTCCTTACAAGTAATA
Organism: Sequoia sempervirens; assembly: GCA_007258455.2. Classification (NCBI taxonomy): domain Eukaryota; kingdom Viridiplantae; phylum Streptophyta; class Pinopsida; order Cupressales; family Cupressaceae; genus Sequoia; species Sequoia sempervirens. The sequence continues at coordinate 8,339 of VDFB02012151.1, forward strand.
TTAGAGTGTAATTGCTTTTCCTTGCACACATATGTGCTCACCTCTTATCATAAGGAATAGGACACATAGCACACATTAATGTAAGGTGGCAAATATAGAGGCTTGGAGTTACATGCATAACTCCTCTTTTCACCTCTATAAAAGTGAGGTTCTCCTTCTCTTTCTTTCTTTCCAAACTCTAATATTTTTTTGGAGAAGAGAGATTGTAAGTACTGTAAAATTTCAAGTTGTCATCTTCATTAGTACGCATGGGGTTTTCTTTGCATCAAAAATCTTGTCTCAAATTTGTTGTGGTATGATCTACTTTCATTTTGTTCACTTATTTTGCATTGCTTATGCTTCAATGTTTAATAGTTGATCTGGGTATAATATTTTTCTAGTAGAAGAAGCCCACAAAGCCCAAGGAAGAATGATGCAAGGGCATCACCATTCTGTTTTGCAAATTTTGATTTCTTTTGGTTTTTTTGTCTTTCGTTGGTTTTCCTTATTCTCTTGTTGACAAGTGGGTGTATGAGGGGCAACGAACTACTTGCTTGGGTTCCTATCAAGCCTTCTTGGCTCTTGATTGAATGAAAAAGTCAATTACAAGGATTGCCCCATGTTGTGTGTGTGTGTGTGTGTGGCTGCCAGGAAGAAAAGATGGTTATTGAAAGAAAGACCCAAACCAAGAAAGTTTTCTTTTGGCGGCCAGAGGTCGATGGATTTTGGAAGGGAAACATTTTGTGTGCAGAGAGAGGATCAGTTGGTGGAAACAGAGGAAACCATTCTATGATTGTTGGGCGATCTGTTTTGGATAATTGTTTCTCTGGCAACGAGAAAGGAACAGAACAGCACATAAGGGGTTCAGAATAGTGAGCAGCACTTGAGGGAAAGGAATTTGGAGAAGGTGGAGCAGTTGTCTTATGCTTGGTTCTTGCACAAGCTGAAACCTCATAAGCCCTGTTTTACCTTGTGAATGTTACTTGCCAACTTTGATCTGATGAATTTAGAATAAGAAGAAAACTTTTAAACGTTTCTATCATTGTGCTCTGTTGATTTATTTACAGTCGCTTTGATGAAGGTGTATGTTGATGCTTGGTTCTGCTAACTTAAAATTATGAACCGATTTGTTTGAATGGCCAAGGAGTGCCTCATTATTTGAAGTTGAATTTTGTTGTCGTGTTACAATTTCTTGGGAAATTTGTCTACAAGTTCTCCATTTGCCTACATATTGTTGTCCTCTTTTAAACTAGTGTTATTGGCGATATGCAATCTGTTTGCCAGTACCTTCTGTAGCTGCTTCCGGTCAGTATTTGAATAGTTTTTCCATCATTTTGGCATTGGAGCCACAATAGATTGGGAAATTGGGAAGTGGGCAGTATGCCACTGAGGATGAGAAGAGTAGGTGCTCGGGGTGGTGGTCGAAGAGGCCATGAAGAAGGAATCTTGGAGATGTTGCAAAACTTGTTGGCAAGGTTGGATGCCATGGAGCAGGCACAATGAAGGGGAATCATTGCTAATGATGTGAGTGAAGTTGCAGAAGAAGAACCGCAAATTGAGGACGAAGCTCAAGAAGAACTAGAAGGAGTGGAAGAAAGGTTGATAAAAGCAGTGATGAATGTAGGAGCTAAACAAAAAATAGAGGTCCCTACATATTCTAGAAGCTTGAATGGGGAAGAGCTCATTGATTGAATCAATGGTTTGGATAAGTACTTCGAGTATGAAGGAGTTGCAGAAGAAAGAAAAGTGAAGTTCTCCCATACAAGGCTTAAAGGCCACGCTGCAATGTGGAGGGACTATGTACAGACTGAGAGACGAAAGCGAAACAAGGAAAAGATAACCTCGTGGGACAGGATGGTTGCCAAATTGAAGGCAAATTTCCTTCTAGCAAACTATCAAACCAATCGATTCAGAAGATTGCAGAATCGAAAGCAGGAGGATATGTTAGTAAAAGAATACACGAAAGAGTTTTATAAGTTGGTAAATAGGTCAGGCCATAGCGAAGAGGATTTGGAAAAGGTAGCAAGATATCTAAACAGGTTGAAATACAGTTTGCAAGATGAACTAAGTTTAGTGTCTCCGAGAACTCTTGAGGAAGCTTACCAGTTTGCTATTAAGGTAGAGAAGAAGCTTATGAGGAAGTAGAATCAGCAAGGTTGAGGTAAAGGATGAGGCTATGGAGAAAGAAGATAGCAGCACCATCAAGATGGAGAGGCAAATAGTTCAAGTGTGCAAGTCAAGTCAAAAAGAGGAGGTTATCAAGATAGAGGAGAAAGATCGTTTGGAAGTGATGGTAATCAAGGAAGAGGAAGAGGTTTTGTTGGTAAATGTTTTAAGTGCAATCAATGTGTTGGTCATAAGAGTTGGGAGTGTCTAGATTTGCCCCAAGGAGGTTACACAAGGCCTGAAAGGAGGAATTGGGTGGTACAAGCGGATCAGGAGAGTTCAGGATCATTTTTTCCAAGAAAGGAGGAACCTGAGACAGGAGAATCTTTGTTGTTCAAAAGAGTGTTGTTGAAACTGCCAAAGAAGAGTCATGAACCTGTACAAAGGAAAGCTCTATTCAAGACGAAGTGCAAAGCTAAAGGTAAGTGTTGCAAACTTATCATAGACAATGGTAGTACTGATAATATTGTTGCTGTTGAAATGGTGGATATGCTAGGTCTTAAGAGAACTCAACATCCTACACCATATAAAGTTTTTTGGTTACAAAAGGATCATCAGTTGTTGGTAGATGAACAAGCTTTGGTTGAATTTCAAATAGGAAGTTATAAGGATAGTATTGTGTGTGATATCATGCCTATGGTAGTGTGTCACATGCTACTTGGTAGACCTTGGCAGTTTGACTGAAATGCCATACATGATGGGAGAAATAACACCTACACTTTTAAGGAGCATGGACTTAAACATACGTTGTTACCTTTGCACTAGCCAAAAGAGGATAGACAAAGCAGCAGTAGTAAGGTGATGTTGATAAGAAGAAAAGAGTTTATAAATGAAAGGGAGTCAAAGGAAGTTGCAGTAGTAACCAAGGAGGTGAGCCTTCATTTTCCTCAAGGTAGTATGGATGTGAACAGTGTTGATTTGCAGGTAGGACAGCCAACAACATGTGTTGACACAAATTACTGCGAAGTTGAGGCAGCTATTGGTATTATGGCGGATGCAGAGATACGAGAGAATTCAAAACAACAATGCCCAAATGAATACACGGGCACAAATCTGCGTGTGCAGAGTGTGGAGACAACACAAGGGAATGTAGAAGATGATCTGGCTCTTCAAATTGAGGCCGTAGAGAAAGAGTGCATTGAACTAACAAAAGGTGAGACGAATAGTGCAGCCGCCAATGGTGAGGTAATATCTCAGCTTTCCAACCCCTTGAATACAGTTGAAGATACTTTTCATGAATATGCCATGATTGCAGTAGAGAGGTTTGCGAAAGCCAAACAACATAGAGCAGCAGAGGCGACAAGCAATATTTTAAACACCATATTTATTTCTCAAATGTTGTGCATACTAACGATGGAACTGATTTTTATTTGAGGAGAATGCAAAACGAATGGGAAAGATGCAACAATGAGAGGCTATCTGGAGAGTGGGCGAAATATGTTGAAGATGATGAGATGGGGTGTGGATCAAACAAGAAGAAAAGTTAGATGTGTGGTGGACATGGATCCACAAATGACTATGCAGTTACGACTATCATCTCACGATATAACGGAGGGTCTATTCCGGCCATATGCTAGAAGCAAAGGAAGAAGTAATGGTACAGGTTGTGTTTATCAGCATAAGGGGATATGCTGCAAGTGCCTAAAACTTGAAAGGGTAGTCCTACTACCCAACTCCCTTTGTGAGCTATGCTCACAAACAACTCCCCCGAGGAGCCTGATGTAGGGGCATCACCATTCTATTTTGCAAATTTTGATTTCTTTTGGTTTTTTTGTCTTTCGTTGGTTTTCCTTAATCTTTTGTTGACAAGTGGGCATATGAGGGGCAGTGAACTACTTGCTTGAGTTCCTATCAAGCCTTCTTGGCTTTTGATTGAATGAAAAAGTCAATTACAAGGATCACCCCATGTTGTGTGTGTGTAAGTGGCTGCCAGGAAGAAAAGACGGTTATTGAAAGAAAGACCCAAACCAAGACAGTTTTCTTTTGACGGCCAGAGGTCAATGGATTTTGGAAGGGGAACATTCTGTGTGCAGAGAGAGGATCGGTTGGTGGAAACAGAGGGAACCGTTCTATGATTGCTGGGCGATCTGTTTTGGATAATTGTTTCTCTGGCAACGAGAAAGGAACAGAACAGCACATAAGGGGTTCAGAATAGTGAGCAGCGCTTGAGGGAAAGAAATTTGGAGAAGGTGGAGCGCTTGTCTTATGCTTGGTTCTTGCACAGGCTGAAATCTCATAACCCCTGTTTTACCTTGTGAATGTTACTTGCCAACTTTGATCTGATGAATTTGGAATGAGAAGAAAACTTTTAAACGTTTCTATTATTGCGCTCTGTTGATTTGCTTCCAGTTGCTTTGATGAAGGTGTATGTTGATGCTTGGTTCTGCTAACTTATAATTATGAACCGATTTGTTTGAATGGCCAAGAAGCGCCTCATTATTTGAAGTAGAATTCTGTTGTTGTGTTACAATTTCTTGGGAAATCTGTCTACAAGTTCTCCATTTGCCTGCGTACTGTTACCCTCTTTTAAACTGGACTGTTATTGGTGATATGCAATCTGTTTGCCAGTACCTTCTGTAGCCGCTTCCGGTCAGTATAGAAAGGGATAACATCCCTGTCAACGCCATAAAACTAGAAGGCAAACATAAGCATGTCTCAACATAGATTAAAGATGAATATGATTTACAGCCCAGAAAGAAATTTTAAAGTCCTGATAACATGCACTGGGTATTGGATGCTATAGCTTACTAGAATCAACCTAAATGAGCATTGGCAAGAAGAATACTCAACAAAAAGCGTTGCCATAGAGAAAATAGAATCTGAAAGGAGCGGATCCTGAGACTGTACAGAGATATTCTGGAAGCAATGGATGGTCTCAGCTGAGCAAGAGCAGCAATGTAATATTTGACAAAAAGAAGATACTCAAGATGAGGTGGAGCAGGCTGGTCTGGCCACAGAACACCATGTCCAGATCTTCACTCAAGTTTTGGGTTTCAAGAAAGTCCAGAATTTTGCAAGCATGCTCTGAAGGTTTCTAGTAGTCAAAAAAGCCAACTGAAGCAATGTTCCATCAAAGCTTCTCTTTGTTTAGCCCTTTATAGCTTAAGCTTGTTTGATATCTTTGTTTCTTCGGATATTTAGTGTCATATACAGCATAACAGAGCTCAATGCTAATGAAATATGAAATCTGTTTTAGAGCTTCAAGCTGCAGTATATGTCATGTCTCCTTTTTGGAAATCCGAAATTGTACCACAGAGGAAACCTCTAGCATATTTCCGTTTCCCGTAAGTTAAAGGGAAGAGCAAGGGAAATAAATTTTAATATTATTTTAAGTTGGGCTTGGCAGTTTTTAATTTAAGGGGCAACAAAAATAATATTATTAAAATAAAAAAGTGTTTTTGGACACATTAAAATAAAAAATATTTTTAAATACTAAAAATTAAATAAATAAAAAGTATTTTTAAATATTAATTGGAGGGAGATTTAATCAAGGGCCCAAATTGGAAAAGTATAAAAAGAGGGTGCCTAGCCTCATTTGGTATCTTGATTTCATTTTGGCATTTTTCATTGTGAATTTTGGCAGTTGAGTTTTGGCATCCAAGGACAAAACCCTTGGTTTGTTTTGGATATGAGAGAACGAAAACCCTCTTGAATTCCACATTTGAGATCAAGGATGGAAACCCTTGTTTGCCATTTTGGGTGATTATAATCAGGGATCACAAATGTGCTGATCTGTTGAGGATTTGAAGGCATTTTTTGAGTTTGCATGTTGCTGCTACATTGTTGCTACAGTGATTTATTTAAGATTTCATCCTTTGGAGGGTTATATGTTTGGTACTATAGTGTTGCCAATCATATTTGAGGGTTTCTATATTGATTTTCAGGAATTTGGAGAGTTATCATGCATCAAAAAGTGCTGGATCTGAATTGTTTATGACGTTTCCAGTCAACCCTATTGAGCATACCTTTGGAGAAGTAAAATCAGTAAATGCCAGACCTGAGATCAATTATACAGTTGCTGGTTTACACCATTCCCAGCCACCAACAATAATCCTCAGTGTTACATCAGTCATATAAGGTGCTATTCCAGTCATCAGAAGGTTATATTAATCATATAAGGTGCTGTTCCCGCATTTTGAAAGGCTACATTAGTCGTATAAGGTGCTGTACCGGTCATCAGCGGGCTATATCGGTCATATAAAATGCTATCCCAGCATTTTGAAAGGTTACATCAGTGATATAAGGTGTTCTACCAGTCATCAAAAAGTTATACCAGTCATATTAGGTGTTGTTCCAGTATTCTGGAAGGTTATATCAGTCATATAGGGTGTTGTCCCAGTTAACAAAAAGTTATATCAAATATTAATGTTGTACCTGGCTTTGAGAGCATTACTGAATCATTTGGAGTGCCTTATCAACCTATCTTGCACAACATCCGTCATTGTTCATTTGTGGGTTGATTTAAGAAAATGGTAATTCTGAAAATTCTTTTTACAGCTTGCATATCAGCGTTGTCATCATTTTTTCCATCTTGCAATTAAATAAGATCAATATGTTGCTGCTGTCATATTGATTTCTAATCAGGTCTGAGTGTGATTTAAAGTTATTTAAAGTTTTTTGTGAAGTTTTCAACTTGGTAGTTGCAATCAGCATTTGTATTAAAAGCTTTAATTGCTGTTCCAATGCTATGTGTTCTAGAAAAATCAGAAAAAAAAAAACAGAAAATAACAAAAATTATAAAAAGGGGACATTACAGTATGTTAATGCTTGGTTTGCTCAAAGCAATTTTATCCAGCTCAGAAAATATTATTATATTACAGACCTGTACTACTATATGGTTAGACAGCCTCTACAGCTGTGCATACACCAAAAAGCAAGCTACTTGATGATACTCTTAACTGCAAATAGGACTGACCCTCATGATAATGCAATTTTTCATTTTACTCAAAAAAAAGTGACCTCCATTAAGTATCACAGACTTCACAACAGAAGTTATATACTCACTTCTAGTTCTTGTCTGCGAGCATCTTCCTTGCGAGCTTCTGATCTCACACTCCTCTGTACTTCAAAGATTACAGCAAGACCCCCAACCTTGTGAAGTGGAAAACCCAAACCAATCACATCAAGGAATCAAATAAATATTTAAAAATGTATACACTGAATTTCTGAAACCTGAGCTAGCTTTGGACAAGCCATAAACAAACGTTGACCTTCTGTTTCCATTATCCCCACTTTCATAAAGCACATGGAAAGGAATGCTAAAATGCAATCTAAATTGATAAATGCTGCAGGAACCCAAAACAAATCTACTTGAACACTCATACCTGCTTAAAGCTAACTCTTAATTTATGGATAAGCAAAAAAACATTTGTTCTGTAATTAAAAAATTCATGAACAATCATCCAAACATCTGATTCAACAAACATATTGCAAAGAATATCAAACTCTTATTAAGTGAGAAAATATTACCGAAAAGATAAAAAATTCTCCAATAAGATCTGTGGCAGCCTGTACAGCTTTCTCCTCATTCAAAGGGTGAACTGCCACATCAGTGGAATGTCCATAAATTCTCCTTTGCAAGTTTGTGGAAAACTTGTGATTTGTCTGCACAAAAGAGCACCACATTAAGGCAATACAAGAGCAAGGCCATCAAGATATGATGACAGCGATTGAGTTGCTGGGAAACCAAATGAAATTGATTTGAAAAAAAGTCCATCAAATTATGATACAGATAACTCCCTTAATCAATAATTATTTCTCAAGGTGCCATTTCAAATAATAAGCATCTTGAAGACGGTAGAGATAAGAAAAAGATAGTGATGGGCATAAGAGGTTTTGTTTATACATTCTTGGGCACATAAAAAGTAAATATTAAAATATACTGTCTGGAATAAGGAGGAGAATATCTTCTTTAATGTGGATCATAGATTTATGGTTGTCTGGTCCTCTCCAATCTAACCTCAAATGCATCTATGGTTAGTGTACTGGCAAAAAGTCAAGTTTGTCACTATAATTACAACTCTGGACAAAAAACAGTATCATCATAAACAAAATTACAACTACAACTCAGCTCATACTGGCTTACAACATCACATCATTATATAGTTAAATGTATATAATTTATGAATTAAAATAGGAAAGCAAACCAATATAAAAGGGAAAAAGCATCTGCCTTTAAATTCCATTTTAGCAAGTTCAAGGGTTTGGTGTAATATTAACAGGGTACACTCCTGACAGAATAGCCAAGATTCAAATCCCCCACTGCAATAAGGTAGCCTATAATCCCAGTGGACACAAGGTTGTGGTGCAACTGTTATAGGGTACTTTTGAGCATAACCCATGTTTAAAATTCTTAATAATATGGTCAAAACATACCCAATACCCTGTTAAAGGCAGGCATAACCTCAACCAAGTTTTACCTAAGTTACTGAATCGGGATTGGGTATGGGTACAGTGTGCTGGTATGGAAAAGAAAATTTGGGGACTGGGTGCATGCAGGTACATGCTGGGTACATGCAGGTACATCCATAAAAAAACATATAAAAATCATAAATAATTAATATATAGTTATACATATTTGCAATCTTAAAAAGGGAATTAAGTTCAGAATATAAAATATCATACATATGTTAAATAAAACTACCATACATATTACAAATACAGTATACTAATTCAATATCAATTCAAATAAACAATAAATTAATAAATATATAAATAAATATTTATTTTATTTAAATTTTTTTAATTTTTAGATAAACTTTAAACATATGAAAATCAGGACATTAAAAATAAATGAGGTAGTTTATTATATATGTTTTGTTTCAATTGGAAAACATATGCTGTTTGCTGTGAATAGGAGTGTCTGTGAATAGAGCATGAAATGCTGATAGTGACAACAGCGAGCTCTGTTTTTCCTCCTTAAAAATATAAGGTTGCAAAGAATAAGAACCCAAGCTTTGACCTATCAAAAGTTAAAATAGGCCTTCCTGTTTGAAACTGTTAGAAAACCATGTCTCCAAGTCTGCCAAACATTTTCTCCGCTGCTGCAATTGACACTCAAAATAGGTAAATATGCCTTGAAAATTTTCCAGGTATAGTGTTCAGTGACGATCATTTAGGGTTTTGCAGGTCAAAGAGTCAACAAAAAATGCATTGAAAACTTTGCCAACTTTTGGAATTGCTCCAGAATCATTCTAAACTCATCACATCAACCTCAGAATCGCCTGGGGATGACCTGCGATGTTTCCAGACAATTCTGACTGCTACAAGCCGAACCCTGTGCAAACCTACAGTCAATTTCAAGCTGTACCCAATTCTGGTAGAATTCATACCTGGAAACGGCTCATTTTCCAGACTATTCAGTAACATAGAGTTTTACCCAAGTTGGAAATAAAAAACATGAGAGATCATACAACGAGTTTAAGAACATGTTATCAAATCCAGCCTAGGAAGCATTCATTGTTTCTTCAAAATTATAGGGCCACGGAATTTAGTAGCAATAGCCTAACTCCTCAATAATGAACAAACTCAAACATAAGAGATCATAACATCAGTTTTAGAAAATGTTATCAAATCCAGCCTATGGAGCATCCATTGTTTCTTAAAAATTAGAGGGCCATGGAATCCAGTAGCAATAGCCCAACTCCTCAATAATGACCAAACTCAAACTTGAGAGATCATAACATGAGTTTTAGAAAATGTTTTCAAATCCAGCCTGTGAAGCATTCGCTTTTTCTTCAAAATGAGAGGGGCACGGAATCCAGTAGCAATAGCCCAATTTCAAATCCAACCTATGAAGCATTTTTTTTTCTTCAAAATTAGAGGGGCATGGAATCCAGTAGGCAGTAGCAATAGCCCAACTCCTCAATGATGACCAAACTCAAACTCAAACTCAGGAAATAAAAGCTAACATACACTAAATTAAATCTATAATTATTATTTCAGTTTTAATTTGCCAGTACTCAATGACAATGTATTTTATCGGTAAATTGTAAATCTCAAGAAGAGTTGTAGACACTACATTGAATCTATAATTATTCTTTCAATTTGCAATTTACCAGTGTTCAGCCAGAAGTATCTTTTTTTCCCATAAATTGCAACACTCACCCATCATCAGATAACTACAGGAAGTCCACCATCAAACAAAGCCATACTAACACAGGGACCATGATAGATTTATTGTAGTGTTCAAACTTCAACACTTAACTCTTGAGTGTTGTAGTTACATTTTACTAACAATAAAATTACATCTGGCTGAATACTGGCAAATTACATAGTGAAATGATAATAGATTAATGTAGTGTCTAAAACTCTTAACTCCTAAGTTTGAATTTGAGTCTGATCATTGTGGAGGACTTAGGCTGTCGCAACTGGATTCTGTGGTATTCTAATTTCAAAGCAATAATGATTGCTTCACAGTTTGGACTGGACTACATTTTCTACATGTCATGGTCAGATCTCTAACGTGTTTTCCACCATTGAGTAAATCTAGGGCAAGGTTGCCTTCAACAACACAACTTGACTACTCAGTCAGATACGGTGGAACTTGAACATTGTTTACTTTCAGCCGTCAGATACAATCCAACTTATGAATTGATACTTCCGCCACAAATAAATTGGCAAGTTCAATACTGCAATTTTCGTATGAAAACCCAGGAGTCGCTAAATTGGCATTTCATTTCGTGGTGACCTAAAACAAACTACCATTGCTTTTTATTGCCGTTGTGAACAATATGTGAGACCTCAATTTTTTTGTGGGTTTGGTGTAGATGCAATCAGTTTCAATAATTCATCGAGCCCAAAGAAAAACGGCCAAACTCTCCTGATCAATGCCCGCAAGATCAAAATAATACTGTGCGAATAATTGCATGTTTTGTTGTAGTATTTCCCAATTTAAAAGTTAAACAAGAAAAGTTACAGCTAATCATAACCCAAAAAGAAAAGAAAGCGGAAAAAAAAGTGAGTGGAATAACATCAAATCCAAGTTACTAACCTGAGCAATACTGATAATGAGTGAGCGAAAGCGTGGGTGGCGAGCGGCCTGTACTTTAAGCCTGGAGGCAATGGGCTTGCTTAGAGTTCTGATCAATAATGTTCCCAATTTCGCCAGCGGAAGAATCATGATTATTATGAAGATCTGCTTTTCCTTCAATTTGAGTAAATGTCCTTCACGACTCAACGTGCATTGCAGAATTTTTCAGTTCATTTTATTCGTTTGGATGAATGAATGCCTTGTCAAACAAGCCATCACTTTGCCTCTTTCCACTCCAGAGGGAACTCGACCCACAAAAAACATAATTTAATCATTACTTCTTTACTCATCCTTGGGTGTCAATTGCCTTCGCGTGGAGAAAGATATTGGGAAGTGCTTTTATATTTTATCTTAGCTGGCATTATTTTTTAATTATTTTCAGTTAATTGTTTGTTGTTCCATTTTGGTGTTTGAATCTAAAACATGAAAGTTAGGCCATAGTTTGAATGTTACTTCTAAGGTTTGAACTTGCAACCTTTGGGATTGGAAAGATTCCCAGTATAACATGAATTCCGTGGGTATGGTTGGAAAGATTGCCAATGTAACATGAATTTTGTGGGTATGATTATTTAGAGAGATTTTTTATTTTTAGTTATAAGGCGGGGAATTATTAATGTTATTGCCTCAATCTTGCATATTACAATTGTGCTTTGGGAATGGCATCGAAAAATAAAGCTAAAGTATAGTTTATGTTTGGGGAAATATTTAGAAAAAGCGAATTTATTTCTCTGTTTTTACAATTTTGTGATTAGCGGGGGTAATTTTCCTCATGGTTTTGATATTTTGTAAATATTTTAAATAATAATTATTAATGTAGGGAGTTTCGCTATTGGAAATATTTCATGGGTTTGTTTGTATAGCCGTGTCATGCCATGGACTCTTTGTGGGGACATGTGACGTCTTGAGCAATACATTTGTATTTACTATTAGCTTCTTCATTTAGTATTTGGGAATGGCACCAGAAAATATAGCTAACGTATAACTTATGTACGGAGAATATTTAGAAAAAGCAATTTTTTTCCCTCTTTTTGCAATTTTGTGATTGGCGGGTGTAATTTTCCTCATAGTTTTGGCATTTTGTAAATATTTTTAATAATAATAATTGTAGGGAGCTTCACTATTGGAAATATTTCGTGAGTTTGTTTGTATAGTCATGTCTTACCATGGACTCTTCGTGGGGATTCATGGCGTCTTGAGCAGTACATTTGCATTTTCTCATTTATTGTGAGTAGACTGGAGTGCAGTCGTCATTACTGTGTTATGGTGTGAAGGTTTAACGCTATTGATTGAATTATTCTCCACGTTGTTTTTTCATTGTGTCAAGTTGTTTGATGAGGCTGAAGGGTTTTCATCTATGGTGTTGGAAGCCAGAAAGGTGTTGTTTGTAAGTTAGTCTATCTTTTATGCTTTCAGTTTTCCGTTTCTCTGTTGTTTTAGTCGGATTGTTCGATGAGGGTGAAATTGGTGCCTTTTGAGAGAGTTTATGTGTACGATTTTGGTATTGAAGAACGAAGCGTTTGTAAATTCCTACATCTTTTACAGTGTTGTTTTAGATTTTTTGCATTTCTACATTTTATGGTTAATTTTTAGTGTGTGCACTCATGCATTGCAATTGCACTTGAATTTATTGAATGAAAATGAATATTAGTTGTAAGTAAATGGAAAAAGTCTGGGTATAAAATCATTAAGCTCGTCTCTGTTGAAAGGGTTTATATCTGTTGTATGGGGAGCGAAAAACGAACCCTTTATAAGGTTGTATGTCTTCTACAGTCTCGTTTTATAATGGTTTATATATTTGCATTTTATGGGTGAAAGTGTATTGTTAGTTGTTTGCATTTTGTGTGTTTATGTCTATTCTTCACTATTCTTTATGGGTTAGTGTTTGTTGCCGAGTTAAATAGTTAGTTGCATTTCAATGTATCTGATGAAGATAATAATAGTTCGTATTTTAAATATTTTTTTGGTTTTGAATTTCTAATTTTGTTGAGGAATGTATTATTTGTGTTGTTTGTCCATTTGCTCAGGTTGTGTTTGTGAGTGTAGATATTGGTTAGCCTTTCTTGTTCGGTACTTTGCAATCATCGGCTGCTTTTATGAGTAGTTGTCTGTTGTCGAATTGAATACTTAACACCATAATCCGTTAATGTGGATTTCTTTGCTATCCATGATTAAGAATGGAAATAGCTAGTTGTAGTTATAGCTTATGTTCAAGGGAATATTTAGAAAAAGTGAATTTTTTTCTTTTTGCAATTTTGTGATTGGTGGGTGTAATTTTCTTTGTGGTTTTGGTATTTTATAAATATATTTACTATTTGCATCTTCTCATTTATTGTGAGTGGGCTGGAGTGTAGTCGTCATTACTGTGTTATGGTGTGAAGGTTTAACGTTGTTGACTGAATTGTTCTCCACGTTGTTTGTTCATTGGATCAGGTTATTTGATGAAGCTGAAGGGTTTTCATCTATGGTGTTGGAAGCCAAGAAGGTGGCATTTGTAAGTTAGTCTATCTTTTGCACTTTCAGATTTTCGTTTCTTTGTTGTTTTCGTCGGATTGTTTGATGAGGGTGAAATTGGTGCCTTTTGAGAGGTTTTATGTGTATGATTTTGGTATTGAAGAACAAAGCGTTTGTAAGTTCCTACATCTTTTATAGTGTTGTTTTATAGTTTTTTGCATTTCTGCATTTTATGGTTAATTTCTGGTGTGTGCACTCATGCATTGCAATTGCACTTGAATTTATTAACTGAAAATAAAAATTAGCTATAAGTAAATGGAAAAAGTCTAGGTATAAAATCATTAAGCCTGTCTCTATTGAAAGGGTTTATATTTGTTGTATGGGGAGCAAAAAATGAAGCCTTTGTAAGCTTGTATGTCTTCTACAGTCTCATTTTATAGTGGTTTGTATATTTGCATTTTATGGGTGAATGTGTATTGTTAGTTGTTTGCATTTTGTGTGTTTATGTCCATTCTTCGCTATTCTTTATGGGTTAGTGTCTATATGTTTGTTCATATTTGAAGTATTTCTTGGGGTTGAAGTTTAAATTGTGTGGAACAAAGTGCTATTTGCATTGTTTTCACATTTGTTGAGGTTGTTTGTCTGGGTTTGTTTATGGGTCGGTCTTTCTTGTTGAGTGAAGGACTTAGCGTGATAGTGTGTTTGTCATGATTAAGAATGAAATTAGTATTTCCTCGGCATGCATGCACTGCAATTGCACTTGAATTTATTTGACAAGAATGAAAATTAGGTCCAAGTAATTGGGAAATGTGTGGGTGTAAAATGATTAAGTTTGTGTATGTTGAGAGGCTCTATGTCTATTGTATTGGGAGTGAAAGATGAGGCGTTTGTAAGCTCATATGTCTTTTACAACGTTGTTTTATATTTTTTTACATGTTTGTATTTTATGGGTTAATGTCTACCGTTTGTTGTTGTTTGTATTTTTTGGACACATGCATTGCATTGCATTTGTAGTTGAATATATTAAATAGCAATGAAAGTTAGGTCCAAGCAATTAGAATATATTTGGGTGTAAAATCATCAAATTTATGTTGTTGAAACGAGGCATTTGTAGGTTGGTATGTCTTTTATAGTCTCATTTTATAGTGCTTTACACATTTGCATTTTAGGGTTTAAAATGTACTGTTTGTTGTTTGCATTTTGTGTGTTAATGTCTATTCTTCACTATCATTGATTTCTTCTATGGTTAGTGTATGTTGTTGAGTTAAATACTTAACACCCTAATTCATTAATATAGATTTCTCCAGTAGTCATGATTGAATTTTGTCAAGAGGCATAGATTTCACCATCATCAATCAATCTATCAAAAAAGGTCAAGCATTTGTAAATTCTTCTACCTTTCACAACAGATGTGGAAATGATGCTCATCATAAAATCTGTCAACAAAGAATGTGTTTGAAATTTTCCATTGCACATGCGAAATTTGTGTAGACCATGCTTGGGGTGGTTAAGGTTGTAATGGAAGTCATGATAGTTCTTGTGTGCAACTTGTTTATCCTATGCAAATTGAAAACATTTTGCATTGTGTATTACTTCAATTTAACTGAATTGTCTGTACATGAAAGAGTGATAGACATTGGAAGATGTCTATCTGTACATGATATAACTGATATGTGATTGATATTTCAAATGGTGCATGTTGAATATTGTGTACAGATAAGACATCTTCCAATGGTGTCTTTTTGGAACTGTTAAAATTATGTTTATGTTTTCCCCCAAAAATGCCTAGTCATTGACATATGGTGTGTTGTTTGCTCTCTATTTATATTCTATAGTTACAATTTATAGTTCACAGAAATGGAGCGTAAAAAGCAATTTTATTGTAATGATCTCTTACTATGCATGTGCCATTGGAGTAATTTTACATGTGGTGTTGCCAATAGTGGGTCACGTGTTGTCTGCATATGATCACATTCTCAATTTAAATTAGTAGGTTTTGAATTGTGGCAAATAGATTGAAGTGAAGTTCCCATTAATGGATTATGGTCTTAAGTTTCATGCATGTCAAGGAAAAAGGATCTTATATATATATATATATATATATATATATATATATATATGTGTGTGTGTGTGTGTGTGTGTGTGTGTGTGTGTGTGTGTGTGTGTGTGTGTGTGTGTGTGTGTGTGTGTGTGTGTGTATGTGTGTGTGTGTGCACGCATATATACATATATAAATACATGTGTGTGCATGTAGATATATATGTTTGTGCATATATATGTATAAATGTATGTATCTGTATATGTGTGTGTGTGTATGTATATTTGTGTGCCTATATATATGTGTGTGTTGTGCATTTTGCATTTACTAGGATATATTTTCCCCTCTATTTTGAATAGACTCAAGTGCAACTGCTATTAATGCACAGTCATGTGAAGACCTACGGCTGCCAGGCAAAAGATTGCTTATGTTGTTCCTGCACGCATATATATATATATATATGTATTGCAAACTCTCATTAATGGATTTTTCTATAAACTTCAATGGTTTGCAGTATTTAATCATTTCCTTACATTGCCTCTTAGACACAAAAACTTGGGAAAAGCTTGTTGCACTATCATTTGGGTTTTGTTTACTCACTTGCTTAGATTGTTTGATGAGATAGACATTTGTGTCTATTGATAGGATATATGTCTTCCATCTTTGAAACAAAGAAAGAATTGATTGTAATTTGATATGTGTACAAAATCCATGTCTATTGAGAGGGTTTATACATATCATATTCAAAGCCAAAAACAAGTGATTTGTAAATTCTATTCTTTTGCATTATTTTTTCATTTCCTCAGGAAAACCAATCAATATGAAAACTGTGTCTCATGTCAGGGGTTATTTCTATCATGTTCAAAACAAGAAAATGTAATTAGGGGAAAATCAAATATAAAACTAAAATAGCAATATATCAAATCCTAACTAGCACAATCGAGTATGAGCAAGCATGAAAATCAAAATAACAGGCGAATGCAAACCCAAATCCATGCTAAACTCGATTTATCTCCATTGCTCTTCTCAACCTCACATGAGAATGCAAGATTTCGAAGGATTGTTGATGGAGGAATGTTGGTTGCTTGCTTCAGCAGCATAATGATATAGGATATAGTGAAGGTTTGAAGATGGAGGATGATGGATGAAAGATGATGAAAGATTGTAGAGATAATTTGGCAGGGTAAGGGTACTCAAAAACTCCTCCCCTAAATGGCTTGTGAGAGGCCATATTTATAGAGTTTCGATGTGGATGGAGAAGAAGATTTGATAAGATTTGATTTTGGACAAAAGACGAAATACAACAAAATGAGATAAGATTTAAAAAGATAGAAATATATTGATTTCCCATTTTAAAGGAAATAAATCCCGAAAAAAGATGAGAAGGATAATGAAATGATATACTTTTTAAATAATGATAAAGCATTATCTAATAAAGGATAGGGATGACATGGAAAGATAATTAAATAATGTAAAATCATTTTTTAATTATAGATGAAGGTGAAAAAGATAATTAAATAAATAAATATTTATTTAATTATAGGAGAATAGATAAATGACTGATTAAACAATTAAAATAATTATTTAATTAGAGAGGATAAATAGTCATGAATAATTAAATAAACAAATATTTATTTAATTATAGAAAAAAGGATTATGGATAAACAGGGAATAAATGAAATTAGTCAAATAACTAAGATTTATTTAACTAATTAGATGATGGCATGGGTACCTAGGGAAAAACATACTACAAGATGTCCAAATAATGTAATGTTGTGACAATGTATCGTAAGAGGACATTTTTTGGTGTCTACATTTTTCCCCTCTTTGAGATGATATTTGAGGTGATGAGATTTGTGTCAAGTAACATCATTTCAAAGAAGCTAAGGTATGGATAAAGGAAAATGGATGATGATAGAAAGATAGGATGATGATGAGACGGGGAGAAGGATGGGATAATGATGATATAAGAATAGGATGATGATATAGGAATAGGATGATGATGGGATGATGATTCCTCCTCGAGAGGATAGGCGGGTTGAACAAACATGGGTATGCTCTCGAAATGGATGAAATGATAAAACATGGGCAAAGAGATGGATAATATGTTGTGCTACAAGAAAGTGAGCAATCATGATGTTTGATATAGCACTAAACATTATGCACCAAGATATGAGGACCAAGGTGACGATGAGTCTCGTGCCCCAACGTAATACAACCTTGTCTAAATGTATGAGGAAGTAAACTTAGAGCATTAAAGTCCTAATGCACAAAAGGTATGATGTGACCTTATATGCAAAGGATAATGAAAAAAGCTATTCCAACATACACAAGATATGAATATTAGCTGGAAATGATACGAATTTGATACAAATGCAAGATAAAATGATAACACACACAAGCAAGCAAGCAAGCATGCACAAATGATACAAAAGCGAACAAGGTATTGCCCTTGTCAAGCTGTAAACTATTGATGAATTGATTGATTGATTAATGATGATGATAGTGTTGTCATTGCAGGGAACGATATATCCCTAGATCAACACAAGGATGATGATAATTGATTGATTGATTGGTTGATTTGATTTACGACAAGATTGGGATCAAGACCATTGATGCAATTGGATAATTTGACAAGATTGATTGACTTGATTGGTATGGATTAAGGATTGACTTGCATTTGGATTATTGCTTGGAATGATTAAGGATTAACTTGCATTTGGATTATTGTATTTGGATCGTGTAAGAAACAATACATAGTTAGTTAGATATATCAATCAAATATCTAGCTATTATTTTCATTATGTGGCTCATAAGCATCATATGTTGTCTATTAGGCAAATTGCAATGTCATTTCTTTTAGAGACAGTAAACAGTTGTAGTTAATGCATTATAGTATATGTTTGTGGTCCCTTCTTTTTGGAGCAGTTTTGAAGCTAATTATAGATAAACAGACTAAGAATGCACATGGATTTGGGGCTATCACATGTTTTGTTGAGGAAGTATAGATAGGCATCGAAAAGTTGAACCAGGATGTGAGTAAGGTTTTAAATATTTTGTCTTATATATTCATTTTTTGGATGTTCCTTGGATTGTGTGAGATATAGAGATTGAAATTAAATCCACAATAGACAATGCAATGTATTTTTCCATTTTCACTCATGCAGTCTTCTTGTGCTATTTACAAGATGGTGGATATGGTATTACAATGCTATAGGCTGACTAACGAGACATTGCAGCTTGTTGAGAAACACTGTTGAAAATGGAGGTAATTATGTAGCTTTAAAACTTGTAAAACTATTATACAGTAGATCTAATTAAGTGTTCTTTGTTACAATTTATTTGTGGATGATTATGTATTTAATTCATTTTACCATTTGTAGAAGTAGACAGAAGATTGTAGAAGAATAAGGGAGAAGAAAGAAGTTACACATCATATACTGTGGAGAAACCCTTTCAGGAAAAAATTCCACCAAGAATCGATGTATTATTTAATCTCAGAATAAGATTACAATTATTTCAATCCCTACTTGAGATGCTTCTTTTGCCTTCAACAATTCTTCTTCAAAACTACAATAAAATTTGATTAACTCTCTTCGACTTGTTACAATATATAGACAATAATGAGCCTTGTAAACTCCAAAGAGTTTACAATTACAAAGCACAATGCTTATCTCACAAAACCCACGCCTATTCTTTGCAAGTAGAGTTCTACCATGAAGAACAATGTAAAAACAAGTCCTTTATCCATTTGGGTGTCCCAAACTAAAGTCATAACTCAACGTTGATTTCGAAGATATCTTCTAAGCTTATCCTCAATGTTGACGCCCAAGAATGGGCCCACTTAACTCATCCTTATAAAATATCTTATCATGAAAAAGTGTTAACTCCAAGATGCCAACTTGGGTGCCCAAGGTGGGTCCAAGTCAATCTCTGTTAGCTGAAACATATCTCTCCACCATTCATGCAAATACCATGCATGATTAATCATCCCCACTTAACTAGATGTATCACTTGTTATTTGTCATGCAACTAAAGTCAACTAAAGTCAACTAGCATTCAACTAAAACTAACTACATGCAACTAAAGATAACTGAACCATAACTAAACTAAACTAAACTAAACTAATACTGAACTGAACTGAACTGAACTGAACTGATTTGAACTGAACTGAACTGAACTGATCTAAACTGAACTCATCTGAACTGAATTGAACTGAACTCCATGCATGTAAACATCAATCCCTAGCTTTTAGGATCTTTACATGCATTACTGAAGTGTTATCTTTTACTCCAAACAGTTAACTTAACTCAAGGTGAGTTCCACCTTCCATGCGGGTGCCCCATGTGCTCCTATTTTGTAGGAGCTCTTCATGGGTACCCCACATGTTCCTATCATTTAGAATTAATTACAAATTTCAATTTACATGTTCATTTCATTTGAATTTAATCTCTTTCTAATCTTAGTGTTGGGGAACACTTTCCAAGGACTTAGGAGATACATGAAATAATGTTTAGGATTGCAATTAAATAGCATCCTATTCTGAACATTCTCCCACTTGATATTATACATTGCAATTATTCTAAACAAGGAATTACTATTATAAATCAAGTATAGGACTCAAGGCCAATGGCCTTCCTGAACCAACTAATCAATCCATGCCAACTTCAAATGCAACCTACATAATCATGAAGCTCCAAGCAAATGATTAAAACCAAGAGAATTTATATGTAGGAACTAGTTTCATAAGATAATCTGCAACATTAATTAAAGTGTCAACTTTCTTAATTAATACCTTCCCACTTTCAACCATTTCTCGCACAAAGTGATACTGAACATCAACATGCTTAGTATGATCATGATACATAGGATTTTTTGGCTAAACACATAGCACTCTGACTATCATATTCAAGTTTAACTTACTTGCAACCAATACCTTTCCCAAGTCTCTGTATCCAAACTGCCTCTTTAGAGGCATGTGAAACTGCCGAGTGTGTTGAACTCATGTCCAACCAAGGTGTAGGCTTCTCGGTCTTTACTATTGAAAATAGCTTTTTTTACAAGTAACCATTCCAACATATATCTCTTACCATAAGAGAACTCAAGCCTCACCTATTTCTCCAAGTATCCATGAGGACCTGTAACCAACCAATCCATGCCAAAATCCAAATGCAACATAGCACTATCATGAAGTAATTAAGCAAATGATTAATGTACCCAATACTTAAGAGAAATACACAAGATCAATGTCAAAGCTCCAATCATGAATCAAGAACATAAACATGACAATATGATCTAACCATATCCTACTAGGAGATCACCTGCACCATAACATATATACATCTTGGTCTCAAGAGAACAAGTACCATGCCAAACTCTAAATGTATATCAAGAGTAAACCATGACATAATAACAACCACTCTAAACCAAGAAAAAATCATATCCCCAATCACATGAAGATAACCTTACCAATGATGCATCCACGTCACTGCCAACAACTCCCACTAAATAGTGGTACGAGCTACACATGGCATCATGACTACCATCCTCCTCATGAAGATCACTCTTTAACATCAAGCAAAGATTCATCACTAACATTTTTAAATGAAATGATAAAATCATGATTACCATCATCTGAGGATTCCTCTATAGAAGAAGCAAAACTCTTTTTCTTGTTCTTACAATCCTTCTTCACATGTCCCGATTTACCACAGTTCCAATACTTTACCTTTCTCCTTCCTTCTAACTTACCCTTTCCTTCCTTATCTCCCTTAGGTTCCTTTTTATCAGGCCTACCTTTTACAAACAAGGCATCTTGGATTTCTATTTTATACTTCCTCCTCATCCCCTCTGATAGGAGAGTAAGAATTATGTTGTCCATCTTCGAATTTGCACCATTACCACTGATAGCAACAATTAGATTTTCCCAAGATTCTGGTAAAGAACAAAGTAACAATATGCATTTATCTTCATCTTCTAGTTTTACATCTATAGATGCTAACTAACTTAGAATCAAATTAAAATCATTCAAATTATTTGCAACAAAATCACAATCTTTCATCTTTAAAGAATACAACTGTCTTTTCAGATACAACTTATTAGTAAGACTTTTAGTTTGATAAATATCACCTATTCAATGCAGTAGTTTCTTCTGAAACATTCGAGAGAACAACATCAGTAAGACATAATCTTATGGTCCCTCTTGCCTTCTTATCAAGCTTAGCCCAATCCTCATCTGACATCATTGTAGGCGACTTTGTCTCATTATCAACAACAAACCACTAATCTCTCTCTTCAAGGAGATCCTCCAATTTTTGTTTTCACACCTCATAATTAGATCCATTGAATCTTTCAATATCTAAATGAGAATTAGAACTCATTGTAACAAACTTATTTTCCAAAATCAACAATAACACAATAGTAAAAGCTTCCACTAAAGCCAAAAAACCTTCAAACTTTTAAGAGAAAGGTGACCCAAACTCTACCTAACCTCAACTCTAATACCAAATGTTGAAAATGGAGGTAATTATGTAGCTTTAAAACTTGTAAAACTATTATATTGTAGATCTTATTAAGTGTTCTTTGTTACAATTTCTTTATGGATGATTATCTGTTTAATTCATTTTACCATTTGTAGAAGTAGACAGAAGATTGTAGAAGAATAAGGGAGAAGAAAGAGGTTACACAACATATACCGTGGAGAAAGCCTTTCGAGAAAAAACTCCACCAAGAACCAATGTATTATTTAATCTCAGAATAAGATTACACTAATTTCAATCCTTTCTTGAGATGCTTCTTTTTCCTTCAACAATTCTTCTTCACAACCTACAATAAAATATGATTAACTCTCTTCAACTTGCTACAATATATAGACAATAATGATGCTTTTAAACTCCAAAGAGTTTACATTTACAAAGCACAATGCTCATCTCACAAAACCCATGCCTATTCTTTGCAAGTAGAGTTCTACCATGAAGAACAATGTCAAAACAAGTCCTTCATCCATTTGGGCATCTCAAACTGAAGTCATAACTCGACGTTGATTTTAAAGATATCTTCTAAGCTTATCCTCAAAGTTGGTGCCCAAGATGGGCCCACTTAACTCAGCCTTATAAAATATCTTATCATGAAAAAGTGTTAACTCCAAGATGCCAACTTGGGTGCCCAAGGTGGGTCCAAGTCAATCTATGTTAACTGAAACATATCTCTCCACCATTCATGCAAATACCATGCATGATTGATCACCCCCACTTAACTAAATGTGTCACCTGTTATTTTTCATGTGACTCAAGTCATTATTCATGCATTCCAAGTCAATTGCAGTCAACTAGTATTCAACTGAAACTAACTACATGCAACTAAAGATAACTGAACCATAACTGAACTAAACTAAACTAAACTAAACTAAACTGATTTGAACTAAATTGAACTGGACTCCATGCATGTAAACATCAATCCCTAACTTCTAGGATCTTTACATGCATTACTGAAGTGTTATCTTTTACTCCAAACAATTAACTTAACTCAAGGTGAGTTCCACCTTCCATGTGGGTGTCCCATGTGCTCCTATTTTGTAGGAGCTCTTCATGGGCGTCCCCACATGTTCCTATCATTTCGAATTAATTACAAATGTCAATTTACATGTTCATTTTATTCAAATTTAATCTCTTTCTAATCCTAGTGTTGGGGAACACTTTCCAAGGACTTAGGAGATACATGAAATAATGTTTAGGATTGTAATTAAATGGCATCCTATTCTGAACACACACCAATGTGGTATTAGATCAGACCCCACCTTTATTTTTAGTTTGTACTTCATGATTTGAATAAGTTTGTTATTTATTTTGTGTTATGCACGTGTACTATTTAAATCTTTCCTAATGCAGTTTATATGGCTTGTGCCAATTATAGTAGTCATTCCTCCAAATGTGATTTTAATCTTGTCTAGCTTTCAACAATTTCTCGACAAGTGTTGTTGTTTAGGCAGTTATGATTATGGGAATGTTTTTGTTGTTGTTTCTTCAAATGTTGGGAAATTGCTATTTAGAAAGGTAGCTAGAATCACAACATCAAAATCCTATTTGTTTGAAGTGATTTTTGAAGTTACTAGCCACATATGTTGTCTACCTTCTACAAGTAAGCTATTTCTTCTAGTATTAAGGCACCTACCAATCTTAATATTAAATAAAATCTATGTAACTATGTATGACAATTTCTAATTAGGAAAGGCAACTACTACTAATAATGCAACTTATCTTCCAGACATATTGACAGTGATTTCTTCAACATGTGCATATTGCACATGGATGAAGGTATGAACAAGTCATTACATTTATCTTGAACAGGTGAACATGTTTGATTAGCTATTGTTGTTTCATGGATATACAATTAACTTGAATAAGTTTCAATATAATTAAGCAAACTTGTACATTAAGAGGCAATTGCACCACATTGCGAACATGGACATCATATTGCTAAGCAGGCCCATAAACATATCCATTTAATAAACCAATAAATGAAGCCATTTGATACCAAAAAAATTATGTAGAAATGTGCATAGTGATGGCAACAATATTTACATATTACAAGACAAAAATTTGTAGTGACATTGGAGGCTATAGCATTGAAGAGACTTCTTTTTCAGAAGAGCATTTAAGTATTAAACTATGCATCATTATACTTGACAAATTACCAGTGTATGCAACATGGTTTAATACTAAAAATGCTTTGGTGAAAATAAGCCTCTCCAATGCATAGTCAAACCAGTATGGCTACGTAAACAAACAAACACTCGAGGATGTTTGCAAAAAAAAGGGATGAAAGTGAGTGGGATATGTGAGAATTTGGAGCATTGAATGGACCTTGATCTCCAATTTACTTGCAACTATGTATGACAATTTCCAATTAGGAAAGGCAACAACTACTAACAATGCAACTTATCTTTCAGACATTTTGACAGTGATTTCTTCAACATGTGCATATTGCACATGGATGAAGGCATGCACAGTTCATTATATATATATCTTGAACAGCTGGACATATTTCATTAACTATTGTTGTTTCATGGATATATAATTAACTTGAATAAGTTTCAATATAACTAAGCAGACTTACATTAACAAACAATTGCACTACACTATGAACATGGACATCATATTTCTAAGGAGGCCCATAAACATATCCATTTAATAGACCAATAAACGGATCCATTTAATATCAAATACATAATATATGAATGTGCATAATGCTAACAACAACATTAACATATTATAGGACAAAAAATTTTAGTCACAGTGGAGGTTATAACATTAAAGAGACTTCTTTTTCATAAGAGCATTTAAGTATTAAACTATGTATCATTATACTTTACAAATTATCAATGTATGCAACATGGTTTAATACTAAAAATGCTTTGGTGAAAAGAATCCTCTCCAATGCATAGCCAAACCAGTATGGCTACGTGACTAAAAAAACACTCAAAAATGTTTGCAAACAAAAGGGATGAGGGTGAGCGGGTTATGTGAGAATTTGGAGCATTGAATGAACCTTTATCTCCAATTTACTTAACTAAAAAACACACTACCATATTTCCAATAGGAAAAATTCTCATTCTCATCTAATTGATTGAACTACAGTTGGCATCCAACTAAGCAAATGAACAAACAACGCAAATACCACTTTAGTCGACAGACTTAAAACTTCATAGGTCATAATCCACTAATGACGGTTGCACCGTAGCCTGCTCAGAATAAATGAGTAGACACAAATAGTAAATGAAAATGTAGTGCTTGAGACGCCACGTGCCCCTAGCAAGAGCCTATGCTAAGACACAAGTATATCAACAAACTCATATATATATACACATGTACAAATATATATGTGTATATATATATATGTATATATACATACCTATATATATACTTGCACATATGTATGTCTTCATGTGCATATATGTACACACATACATACATATTAAGAAATTCATATATGTATATATATATACATATAAATATATATAAAGAAGATCCTTTTCCCCTGACATGCATTCAACTTAACACAAAATCCATTAATGGAAATTTCACTTCAATCTATTTACCACAAATCAAAATTCACTAGTTAATTAAAATTGAAAATGTGATCAAAGCCAAAAAAAAGTGATTTGTAAGTATTGTTCTTTTGCTTTGTTCTTTCATTTGCTAAGGAAAGCTAATCAATATCAAAATTGTGTCTCCTACCAGGAGTTATTTCTATCGTGTTCAAAACAAGAAAAAATTCATTTATAGGTTTTAACATTATTTATACTATTGTGTTGTAGTTTTCCCTCTCTCTTCCCTCTTTCACTGCCTTTACAAGTCACTGTCTCCTCTTCAACTATAGACTTAACGCCATAATTTGTCAATGTTTGCTTCTTTGTTGTTAACAACTAACAAAGCATTTGTTGGGCTCAAGTGCACTCCCCATCGATGAATCTAGGTATCAAGTTGTTGTTAGGATATACGAACTTACAAAGGCCACCTTTGTCGCTTGCAATCCGGGAAAACCAACATGCAAACGAAAAAAATTACAAAGGCCACCTTTCTTGCTTCTAACACAGTAGATGAAAGCCCTCGTAATAGATGCAAGCTTCAGCCTCATCAAACAACCCGACCCAATGAACAAAAAATGTGGATAACAATTCACTCGACAGTGTTAAATCTTCACACCAAAACACACTAATGATGGCTGCACTCCAGCCTACTCACAATAAATGAGAAGACACAAATAGTAAATGCAAATGTACTGCTCAAGACGCCAAGTGTCCCCATGAAGAGTCCATGGCAAGACACAACTATACAAACAAAATCATGAAATATTTCCAATAGCAAAGCTCCCTACAATAATAATTATTATTAAAAATATTTACAAAATGCCAAAACCATGAGGAAAATTACACATGTCAATCACAAAATTGCAAAACCAGGAAAAAAATTTCACTTTTTCTAAATATTCCCGCGAACATAAGCTATATAATTTATTCATTTTGGCTTTCTTCTATATTAAAAAACTTCTCTTTCTAATAATTACATGTTTTATGCTTTCAACTATTACTTGCATAGCCTAGTTTCCATATTTAATCTCTATACAATTACTTATATTAGTAAAGTTTGATAGGGAGGCTCAGTTGGTGCCGATTGATATTCATGCACCTCTAACCACAATGAAATTATCATTTCTACATACATCAAGTTGACTGATTCTATGTACATAAAACTATTTTGATTCACATAAATTATACATTATATTATTTATTGTAATCTATCATATATCATATTTCTGATACACGCTACTTAGTTGAGCATATTTATCCTATTTTTGATACGAACATTTTATTAATACAAGTGTCATACAAAGTTCATTTGACTTCATTTTCATTTAGGCCGGTGGTATTTTACTCTTGCTTTTCTCACTCCCTTGATTTGTTTTAATAATAATAATTACCCTAGTGAGCTTTTCCTTTGGAAATACTTGATGAGTTTGTTGATATACTTGTGTGTTGGCATGCATTTTTCTTCATGAAGACTTCACATGATAATGTACTGTTCATGATCAAGAGTGGAAGTAATATTTCCTACATACATAGTCATTACCACTGCGCTTGAATTCATTAAACAAAAATGAAAATTAGGTCTAAGTATGTCCATATATGTATGTCTTCATATATGCTCATATGTATACATGTATGCATATATGTAGATGTATATATGTATGTACACCTATTTCTGCATATAATCAAGTGTGTATATACATATATGCCTATGTATATATATATGTATGTGTATCTATATATATATATATATAATTCAAATCTATTGTGTGTTCGTGAAAGAGTGATAGGCATTGAAGGATGTCTATTTGTTCAAGATATGTTTGATTTTCCATCGATCTAAGAAAAAGAAAAAACAATGCAAATACTACATTGCTTGATAGATTTTAAACTTCACACCATAAGCCACTAATGATAGGTGGATTTCAGTCTACTCACAATAAATAAGAGCTTGCATATACTAGATGCAAATGCACTGCTTAATAGAATACAAACGTGTGCAAAACTACAAAATGACATTGTAAAAGACATACGAGCTTACAAATGCCTCGTTTTTCATTCCAAATACAATAGACATAGACCCTTTCAACACACGCATGCTTAATTAGTTTACACCTAGGAATTTTCCAATTACTTGGACCTAATTTTCATTTTCATGAAATAAATTGAAGTGCAGTTGCAGCGCACGCCTATTTGTGAAAGGCTTATGCTTTTCCAATGTTTTTCACTATGTACATGTTTTTCATTGCACACGTGTCTATGGGTAATTGGCATTGTCCACAATATTTGACATGCTTGGTCTATAGTTGGTGCTAGTATTGAACATTGGAAATTGGAATACATGGTTACACATATTTGCTATTTATTATTAAGGTTGATAGGTCCTTTGTTTTTTTCAGGTGGCAGTTGTGATTCAGACAATTCGTCCCATATGTCAAAGCATAGAAGAGTGAGTTTCCAGCATGCTATGGCATAAATTTGTAAGTTCAGTTTATTTTTTTATCCCTAGTTTATATATTTACGTCCTATTCTTCTTGCAACAAAATTATTCTTTTTAAATTTGGAAGGTCTACTAAATTGCAATTATATTCATGTGCAGAGTATGTTTCCTTGTGTCATTGTTTGCAATTGTTTAGTTGTTGTTATGTTTTGTCTCTACATCATTACTATGGCATGGATCAATGACATTTTCCCAAGTTGATGTTGACATGTTTGAATAAATATTCCATTTATATCTGTAGTTATACATATCAGTACTTGGTTTCCTGTTTGCAATTCTTATCATAACACTGTTATCATAAAATGAAAAAATGTATTAGTGATTAAGTTGAACTTTACAATAGTGTCATCAAATTCTCCTTCACCACCCTCTTTACTATTTTGAATTTTTTCCCATGCTTTGGTTTTTTACACAAGCAACAATTGACAAAATTAGGTATCAACAAGTAGAATGCATTGAAAAGCTCTTTGAAGTTATTGTGGAAAAGAGTCCTAAGAGTATAACGTGCCATCTTCAATTAAGCCTTTTGCATGAATTCCATATATTTGATCCAGTACTTTGAAGAAAATTGCTTTTAGAGAATGCATGCCTATACATTCTTAACGAAGGTCATCAAACTAGAAATAGCATATCAAAGATATGGAGTTTATGCAAAAGGGTTAATTCAAAACTGGACATTATACTCTCAAGAACTTTTTCCTTGAATAACTTCAAAAATATTTTCAACACATTGTATCTAGCAAGACCAAAGTTTTCCAATTGTTTCTTGCGTAAAAATTTGAAGCTTTACTTGACACCTGCCAAACTTATGGCTTTGAGCAGGCTCTACAAGCTGGGGACATTCTTCACAGATGAAATTGGAAATGAAATTCACAATGGAGAGGAGAGTGGTGAAGTAGAATTTGATGAAACTTCTGCAAAGTTCAGGCTAAGGACTGAGCTTTTGCTCACCGTTGGGATGGGAAGATTCTGAATAGTCTTGCTAATGTAAACAATTTTAGTGTGATTTTGAAAGCATGTTGTATATAGTGGGTTGTCTATTGACATGGGCTTGTCTACACTCCTTTATCGTGTGTGGGAGACATCAAGTCACTATATCTCATGCAAATGTTGCAACAGCAAATGTTTAAAGTCTTACAAAAAGTAACACACAAATATCTCATTCCATATATTAGTAGATAAATTTGGAAAACACAAACTAATTCTCTTGCAAAATAGAAGATGGCCAAATCAATTGACAAACAAGATGAAAAAAGGCAAGTACCTTATTTTGTTTGTCTCACATAAGATTTCACTCTTTATATGTAAATTAAAAATTTAGTTTTAGTCATTCTTCATGTTGTGATGTGCAGATTGAAAACAACAACTGCAAAGCCATCAACCATCTTCAATATATGCAAAATGCAAGTAGCTTTACCATTTGAAGGTGATGTGTTAGATGTTTATGGACCTCTTATTACCACAAATTAATTTACACACTTCTTCCATTGTTATCACATACAAGTGTCTGACTCATGAACTTTTTCATTAGGAAAAAAACACAATATGAAAGAGGGGATGTTGATTATTCCCTTGTTTTGACTGCTAGAAGCATTATTGAACCCATTGAGAAAGTCCATCAAGAATGTTGATTGATTCCTGATACAACCATTTCGCAACTCATCCAATCAAATGACAGTTTCTCTATTGGACCAATTGGTGTTGTTGGTACTAGTAATTTCCAAGTGTCAATGTAGTATGAGTTGCAAGTTAAAGTCAGAGAGAGCAAAGATGATTTTGCCACTATGAGATGTTTTGAAAAAATCATGGCCACAACATAGGATTTGAGCACTTTTCTTTTCAAATCTATTAAAGAGTTAAGGTAACTGAATTTAATCTATGTTTAATATAACATGCTTTCTGTCTTGAAGGATGGTGCGTGTTTATTTATGTCTTATTTTATTGATTTCTAATGGATAAAAAAGAAGACGTGTATCTTCCTAGACCTTTGTTGAAATTATTTTGTAATTTATATGCTCTTGCAATAATAGATTATGATGATAAGTCTCCACTCCATTTAGAACAACATTGTTTGTGTCCCTTGTTCAAATGCAACTAAGTGATTCTTGTAGGATCAGTGCCTCTCAAGGCCCATTCATGGTCATTTTCTTTCCCTTGATTCTTACATGCTTTATATCTACATTTGATTTTGCTCCTACAACACTGAAATTCTCATGTGTTGTGTACTCAATTGTTCACCCTGTTTGTTGACATTAAAATCTATTAATTATCGTTTCTTCCGTTTATATGCACTTGCAATTTACTAATGTCTTTTACTATGAACTCTTAAATTTGTTATGCCAAAATTGTTTCTATTTCCCCTCTATTTGCTCAGATTGGGTTCAACACAAAGAACGAGACATGTGTAAGTTCCAATGTCAATTACACTATCACTTCCTTTGCTTGTGGACTCATTTCTTCATATTGTTTGAGGCTGATGAAATCTGTTTCTGTTAACAGGGTTTTATGCTTATGGTATTGCAAATGAACCATGAGGCAAATGTAAGTTGCACCTTTTGCAATACCAAATATGTTTGAATTAGGAAAATACAAAAAAGAATACCAAAAAAAATTAGTAGCAAGTGACGATATTGCAAAAACAGAGATAGATAATTTGACATTGGCAAAATCTGCCACTATTCAATTGCTTTTTTTCTATGATAGTAAAGAGAAAAAACAAGTCTTTGTAAGTTTTTATATGTTTTACACTATCATTTTTGGCTATGTTGTTTCACTTGCTGACATTTTCTAACACAAGCAAAATCCATGACTTTGGACAAGGCCTATGTGTACTGCTTTGGAAGAGAGGGTTGATGCATCTGTAAGTTCATCTATGTTCAATGTCGTTGTTATGCTCATATCTTTGTATTATGTATTTCTGCTCCCATGTCAAATCTCAATAACATAATATATATACACGCTTTTTTTCATTCCCATTGTTTATTTATCCACTTGCCTTGATTTTTTCATGAAAATGAAGTCTTAGGCATTGAGCACATTTATGCCAATTTTATGAATTGTGAGAAAACAATTTTTGCATTGTTTATTTGCTCCACCAGGGTCTTTCATGCAACTGGAAACTTTCCCCGTGACCAGAATTTATCTATGTCATACTAATAGCCAGTACCAAAACAACTGTAAGTAGGGATTAATCTCTACTGTTTGTGATTTTCTACACTTTGCAATCTTTGGCATTGCCTCATTGTGACCATCATGAGGTCTAGGCATAATTAATGGCTTGTAGTGTTAAGTTTGTAGCCTGTAGAGAAAAGGATGGTTTGCATTGTTCATTCACTTGCTTTAACTATTACAGGACAACATGACTTGTGTCTCTTGAGTAAACTTATGGATTTCATAGTCTAAGCAATAGACCAAGCATTTGTAAGTTGCTACATCTATTACACTATTATTTTTTGTATTGCTTATTCGTCTGCTTACAATATTTAATGAAAATAAAGTCTTTGTTTGCTTGTAGGGTTTATGTCCATTGTACTTGAACCGAATAACAACCTGCCTATAAGTTCCTCTATCATTTACACTGTCATTCTATACTTTTTGGCATCTTTGCATTTTATGAGTTCCTACCTATTGTCTCTACAACGAAAAAATACTTTGCTCAACAAAATTAGAACTTCAAAACCAGGAGCTATTTAAATTACAAACTATTCTAATCTTGATCTAATAAATTGAAGTGTAGCTAAGTATTTAAGTTGACAACATACACTAACCCATAAAGAATAGCAAAAAATAGACATTTACACACAAATTGCAAACAACACCGCATGGATACAATGATTTTATACTGACATATTTTCCAATTACTTGGATCTAATTTTCATTGTTGTTTAATAAATTCAAGTGCAATTGCAATGCATGAGTGCACACAATAAAAATTAACCATAAAATGCAGAGATGCAAAAAACTATAAAACAACACTGTAATAGAGATAGGAACTTACTAATGCCTCGTTTTCCAATTCCAAAAAATGTGAACAACTTAGCATGATAATATACTTGTCATGATTAAGAATGGAAGTAATATTTCCTTGGCATGCATGCTATGTGGATGCACTTGAATTTATTTGGAAATTATCAAAATTGCGTCCAAGTAACTAGAAAATTACTGGTTGTAAAATGATTGAGTCTTTGTCTATTGATACGGTCTATGTCTATTGTATTGGGAGCCAAAAATAATGCGTTTGTAAGCTCTTATGTATTCTACACTATCATTTTGTAGTTTTGTATACATTTGTATTGAGCAGGAGACAAATGAAAAAATAAAGCATAATATGGTCATGTTTTGCCCTAGACTCTTGGTGGGGACGCATGGTGGCTTGAGCAAAACATTTGCATTTTATCGCCTCAATCTTGCAAGATCACGCAACTCTCATTAATGTCAATGTATATATAGGAACTCACTAAGGCTTTGTTTTTTCAATTCCAAAATCACACACATAGACCCTCTCAAAAGGCATTGATTTCATCCTCATCGAAAATTCCAAGCAAAGTAGCTAACAAATGAAAAAATCAAAGCATAAAAGATAGAGTAACTTACAAATGTCACCTTTCCCACTTCCATCACAGTAGATTACAAGCCTAAATCCACTCACAAATACTAAACAATAAGCATTGACTCATAAAAATCAAAGATGTAAAAAGAGCATGGAATGGCATTGAAAATGATGTAGCAACTTACAAATGCTTCATTCTTCAATACCAGAAGGCCAAACATAAACCTTTTCAAAATGGTAGTGATTTCACTCTCATCAAACAATCTGACTTGTTCAATAAACAATTCCAAAATGAAAGTGTAAAAGATATAGGAGCTTACAAATGTCACCTTTGTTGCTTTCAACATGGTAGATGTAAAGTCTCTCAATAGACACAAATCTCTACCTCATCAAACAATCTAGGCAAATGAATAAACAAGGTAGATAAGAACTGCATCTTAGTCTATGGACTTGCAAATAGTAAATGCAAATCTAATGCTTTAAATGCTATGTATCCCTTGTTAGAGTACGTGCAAGGACATAACCATACCAAAAAATGAAAACACTTATGAAATATTTCCAATAGACAGATTCACTATCATAATTACTAAATATATCACAAAATGATTATGCCAGGATGGAATGTGCTCGTTAATATTGGAAATGTTCCATGGCTTCTAATTTTTTTGATATGGTTGTCCTCTTGCATTTTCTCTTACTATGCATGCATAGCATTCTAATAATAGAATTATGCATATATAATGTGCCAATTCTGTTTAATGTCAATAGATTGTAATGCAACTCTCATTATTGGCTTCTGCCATAAACTTCAATGACTTGTAGTGTTTATCCATTTCCTTCTGTTGGCTCTCAGAATAGGCTAACTTGGAAAAAAACTCTTGCACTGTCATTTGGGTTTTGTTTATTCACTTGCTCGAATTGTTTGATGAGGTAGATATCTCTATCTCTTAACAGGATCTATGTCTACCAACATCAAAAGAAAGAAAGACCTGATTGTAGCTTCATATCTCTACAAAATCCATGTCTTTTGAAAAGGTTTATACATATCATGTTCGAAGCCAGAAACAAGTGATTTGTAAGTTCCCGTACCTTGTTTATACTCATTTTTTGCATTTTTTATTCATTTGCTCGCGAAAACTGATCAACATGAAAATTGTGTCTTCTGGTAGGGATGATTTCTATCATGATGAAAACAAGAAACAAGTCATTTGTCAGTTTTGACATAATTGACACTATTGTGCTCTATTTTTTCTTTTGTTTTCCCTCTTTCATTGCCCTTACGACTCATTGTCTCCTCTTGAGTTGTAGACTAAATACCATAATTCATCAATGTTTCCTTCTTTGCCACCGACAACTAATAGAGAATCTGATGGACTCACATGCACTCTCCATCTATGAAATTAGGTATCAAGCTCCTCTTCTTGCTTACCCCTTACAAACATTCAAAAGCATATTTGTAACAATTTACCCATTTTAGCTATTTTATATTTTAAACAATTTCTCTTTCAAATATTTATATGTTTTATGCTTTCAACAATTACCTCTGTAACCTAATTGCTACTTTTAATCTCTTCATGCAGTTACCTATACTAGTAAAATTTGATAAGTAGGTTCAATTGGTGGCGGTTGATAACCATGCAACTATAATTACAATGAAATTATCATTCCCACATACATCAAATTGACTAATTCTATGTACATAAGACTATTTTGGTTCCCATAAATTACACATTACATTATTCATTGTAATCTTTCAAATATCATTTTTCTTATACATGCTACTTAGTCAAGCATATTTATACTGATTTTGATACAAATATTTTGTGTTTGTACAAAGTTTATTTTACTTCATTTTCATTCTGGCCAATGGTATTTTTCTCCAGCTTTTCCTAATCTCTTGATTTGTTTTAATAATAATAATTGTAAGGAGCTTTGGCCCATTAAAGGGGCATGGATGGGTTAATCCAGCTTCACAGGTGCCAGTGGAGGGTATTTGGGAAAAACCGATGGAGGGATGGTGGAAATTAAATTTTGATGGTGCCTCTAAAGGGAATCTTGGACCGTCTGGAGTAGGTTTCATCATTCGCGATTGGAAAGGGAATGTGTTGGCCTTGGGGGTGAAGAAGTTGGAGGTTGGGATAAATAATGTAGCTAAAGCCCTAGCAACATTAATGACTATTAGATTTGGCAAGAAATTGGAGGCTTCAAAAATTCATCTATAAGGTGACTCTCTCATAATCATTCAGGCAGTGATGATAGGGAACATTATTGCATGGCATCTCCAAAATATAATTGCTAAAATTGTGGAGGAATTAGCATCATTTGATGATTTTCGTGTTGGTCATGTAAGGAGAGCTGGGAATGCCGAAGCTGACACTCTTTCAAAATGGGATCTAACCTTTGGAGAGGTACGTGAGATGGGGACTAAAGATTTAAGGCAAGTCGATTTAGAGGAGTTGGTTCTTTGAGAGGTGGTAAGTATGTAGCATTAAATGGGAAAGAATTAATGATTGATCAAAGTGGATGAAGTGACTGGAAAAATGGTGTGGAGATGGGCGGTGGTGCTCTCAATACAATCTTCATTTATGGCTGAGTGTGTAGTGCTAAATGTGTTTAAAGTCTTTTTGCCCTCATTTCTCGATGGTTCATTTGAGCTTTTCATGGAGAAAGAGGCTATGAGAAGGTGCGAAGTTGGGTGGCGATACTATTTTTATAGGGATTTAATGAAGGAGAATTTATCACTTTTGACAAGGAGGCAATTATGCCCATTCTTCGACAAAGCGACGGAAAGGAGATTGAAGGGTATGTTTTTGTTCAATGATGAGAGGTTGGTGAAATGTGCACAGTTAATTCTGGGTAAGTTGTTTGGGGATTTAAAACATAGGTATGGAACAAACATGGATGTTTATTCCTTAATAATGACATGGGGGAGACAACGGAAATGGTGAAGGGGGTTATGGAAGCAATTATGCACAAATATTTTCTAGATGGAATGGACTCAATTCTGGAGTGGGCAATCTCGGGTGAAGGTCTTGATGTTCATGAATGAATTAAAATGTTGGAAATAGGATGCCATTTAATTACAAATCCTAAACATTAATTATTTCACGTATCTCCTAAGTTCTTGGAATGTGTTCAATAAGACTAAGATTAGGATGAGATTAATATTTGATGAAATAAATCATGAAATTGACATTTGTAGTTATTCCTAAATAATAGGAACATGTGGGTGCACACATGGTAAGGTGACACTCACCTTGAGTTTAGTTAACTATTCAGAGTAAGATATAACACTTATGAATGCATGAAAAGATCCTAGGAGTTAGAATTTGATGTTTTCATGCTTGAAGTTCAGTTCAATTCAGTTCAGATCAGTTTAGTTCAGTTTAGTTTAGTTCAGTTCAGTTCAGTTCAGTTCAGTTTAGTTCAGAATCAGTTTAGTTCAATTTAGTTCAGTTTAGTTCAGTTTAGTTTAGTTCAGTTCAATTCAGTTTAGTTTAGTTCAGTTATGGTTCAGTTGTCTTCAGTTAGTTTCAGTTGTATGTTAGTTAACTTCAATTAACTTGTAATGCATGGCTAATAACATTGAGTTGTATGACATATAACATGGACTACCTCCAGTTAAAAGGGGATGACCATTCTTTAGGAATGGTGTTGAGTAAATGTTTTAGTTAACAAGAAATCACTTGGAGCTAACTTGGGTGCCCAAGATGCTTTCTTGGAATTAACTCCAATGCATAATAAGATATTTTTGAAGGCCCTGTTAAGTGGGACCCTCTTTTGGGTGCCATCTTTGAGGAAGAGCTTTGTAATTATCACCGAAGTGAAGGATGAGTTGTAGCTTTAGTTTGGGACACCCAAATGGGTAAAGCACATGTTCTAAGCTTTGGTCTTCATGGTAGAACTCAACTTGAAGCAATATGGTGTAACTTTTCTAAGGCTTGAGCTTGTGCATTGTAATTAACACCATTTGGAGATTACAAGGTTGCATATTGTCTCTATATATCATTCAAGTTGAAGAGATTTTTCATAATTGTTATTTGCAGGTGTGAAGAAGATTGGTAAAGACAGAAGAAGCATTCTCAAGCAAGAATTGGAGCTATTGTAATTCAGAGATTGAATAATAGAATAATTCTTGGTGGAGTTTTTTCCCGAAAGGGTTTCTCCATGTTATATCTTGTGTGATCTTTCTAATATCCTATCTAGTTCTTCTATCAACTTCTCTCTTCATTCTACAATAGTAAAATGAATTAATCAAGATAATCACCCACAAAGAATATATGTAACAAAGAAAGAGCTTACTTAGATCAGCAATATTAAAGTTTTATAGAGTATTAAGCTAAGAAAACTCCTCATTTTTCAACATTTGGTATCGAGCTGAGGTTAGGTAGAGTATTGGGATGCCTTTCTCTTAAAAGATTGGAGGTTTTTTGGCTTAGTGGGAGCTTTTATTATTTTTTGTTATTTGCTGATTTTGGAATTAAGTTTTGTTACAATGAATTCAACGTTAGAGATTGAAAGGTTCAATGGTTCTAACTATGAAATGTGGAAATTAAAAATGGAAGATCTTCTTGAAGAAAGAGATCAGTGGTTAGTGGTTAATAATGAGACAAAGACGCCTACAACTATTTCAGATGAAGATTGGGCTAAGTTAGATAAGAAGGCAAGATGAACAATAAGGTAATGTCTTGTTGATGTTGTTCTTTTAAATTTTTTAGTGGAAACCAATGCATATAAATTATGGAAAAGAATAGGGGATATTTATCAAACTAAGGGTCTCACCAATAAGTTGTATCTAAAAAGGAAGTTGTATTCATTGAAAATGAAAGATGGTGAATCTATTGCACAACATTTAAATGCTTTCAATTTAATTCTTAGTCAGTTAGCATCCATAGATGTAAAGCTGGAGGATGAGGATAAGTGCATTTTATTACTTTGTTCTTTACCAGATTCTTGGGAAAATCTAATTGTTGCAATTAGTGGTAATGGTGCAGATCCAAAGATGGACAACATTATTCCTACTCTCCTATCAAAGGAGATGAGGAGGAAGTCTAAGGAGGAAATCCAAGATGCCTTGTTTGTAAAAGGTAGGCCTAAGAAAAAGGAGCCTAATGGAAACAAGGAAGGGAAGGGTAAGTCAAAAGGACGAAGTAAGGTAAAGTGTTGGAACTATGGGAAACTAGGACATGTGAAGAAGGATTGTAAGAACAAGAAAGAGAGTTATGATTCTTCTACAGAGGAGTCCTTAGATAATATAATGATACATTGGTTATTTCAGCTAATATTGTTTGTGATAACTCTTTGCTTCATGTTTTAGAGTAATCTTCATGGAGAGGATGATAGTCACGATGCCATGTATAACTCGGTACCACGGTTTAGTGGGAGTTGTTGGCAGTGACTTAGATGAATCATTGGTCAGGTTATCTTCATGTGATTGGGGATATGGTTTGTTCTTGGTTTAGAGTGGTTGCTATTATGTCATGGTTTAACTCTCGATTCTAGATTAGAGTTTTGGCATATTACATGGTTCTCTTGAGACTAGGATGTATAAGTATGTTATGATGCATGTGATCTCCTAACAGGAGATGGTTAGATCATGGATGTCATGTTTATGTTCAAGGTTGGAGCTTTGACATTGATCTTGTGTGCTTCTCTTAAGTATTGGGTACATTAATCATTTTTTTGATTACTTCGTGAAAGTGTTGTGTTGCATTTGGAGTTTTGCATGGATTGGTTGGTTACAGGTCCTCATGGATACTTGGAGAAATAGGTGAGGCTGGAGTTCTCTTGTGGTAAGAGACATTTGTTGGAATGGTTACTTGTAAGAAAAGTTTTTCAACAGAAAAGACCAAGGAGCGTACACCTTGGTTGAATGTGAATTCAACACGCTTGGTGGTTTAGCATGCCTCTAAAGAGGCGGTTTGGATATAGAGGCTTGGGAAAGGTATTGGTTTGGTTGATAATGGGAAGGTATTAATTGAGAAAGTTAACACTTTAATTAATGTTACAAATTATCTTATGAAACCATACAGATAAGTTCTCTTGGCTTTAATCATTTGCTTGGAAGCTTCATGATTATGCAGGTTGCATTTGAAGTTAGCATGGTTTGATTAGTTGGTGCAAGAA
The DNA here is from genome assembly GCA_007258455.2 of Sequoia sempervirens. Classification (NCBI taxonomy): domain Eukaryota; kingdom Viridiplantae; phylum Streptophyta; class Pinopsida; order Cupressales; family Cupressaceae; genus Sequoia; species Sequoia sempervirens. Next base: position 47,263 of record VDFB02012151.1, read on the forward strand.
GGCCATTGGCTTTGAGTCTTGTACTTGTTTTATTATTCCTTGTTTAGAATAATTTCAATGTATAATGTCAAGTGGGAGAATGTTGGAAATAGGATGCCATTTATTGCAAATCCTAAACATTAATTATTTCATGTATCTCCTAAGTTCTTGGAATGTGTTCAACAAAACTAAGATTAGGATGAGATTAATATTTGATGAAATAAATCATGAAATTGACATTTGTAGTTATTCCTAAATAATAGGAACATGTGGGTGCACACATGGTAAGGTGACACTCACCTTGAGTTCAGTTAACTATTCAGAGTAAGAGATAACACTTCAATGCATGTAAGATCCTAGGAGTTAGGATTTGATGTTTGCATGCTTGAAGTTCAGTTCAATTCAGTTCTGAATCAGTTTAGTTTAGTTTAGTTTAGTTCAATTTAGTTCAGTTATGGTTCAGTTGTCTTCAGTTAGTTTCAGTTGTATGTTAGTTAACTTCAGTTAACTTGGAATGCATGGCTAATAACATTGAGTTGTATGACAGATAACAGGGACTACCTCCAATTAACATGGGATGACCATTCTTTGGGAATGGTGTTGAGTAAATGTTTTAGTTAACAAGAAATCACTTGGAGCTAACTTGGGCACCCAAGATGCTTTCTTGTAATTAACTCCAATGCATGATAAGATATTTCTGAAGGCCCTGTTAAGTGGGACCCTCTTTTGGGCGCCATCTTTGAGGAAGAGATTTGTAATTATCACCAAAGTGAAGGATGAGTTGTAGCTTTAGTTTGGGACACCCAAATGGGTAAAGCACATGTTCTAAGCTTTGGTCTTCATGGTAGAACTCAACTTGAAGAAATATGGCGTACCTTTTCTAAGGCTTGAGCTTGTGCATTGTAATTATCACCATTTGGGGATTACAAGGTTGCATATTGTCTGTATATATCATTCAAGTTGAAGAGATTTTTCATACTTGTTATTTGCAGGTGTGAAGAAGATTGGTAAAGACAAAAGAAGCATTCTCAAGCAAGAATTGGAGCTATTGTAATTCAGAGATTGAATAATAGAATAATTCTTGGTGGATTTTTTTCCCGAAAAGGTTTCTCCACGTTATATCTTGTGTGATCTTTCTAATATCCTGTCTAGTTCTTCTATCAACTTCTCTCTTCATTCTACAACAGTAAAATGAATTAATCAAGATAATCAACCAAAAGAATATATGTAACAAAGAAAGAGCTTACTTAGATCAGCAATATTAAAGTTTTATAGAGTATTAAGCTAAGAAAACTCCTCATTTTTCAACATAAAAATGTAGATCATGAAGTGTTTGAGAAATGTATCCCATTTGTGTGGTGGCCAAAAGGGAGATGCAAAGCATGTCACAAAGAGGATGCTATACATGGTTGGGAGGCATTGAAGGTCTTTGTGCAATTGATGGAGGTGGAAGTGGTGCTTGCTTAGGCTAAGGTAGAAGTTGAATGTATGGAAAGCAGAGAGCTTCGGCTTCGGAAGAGGAAGGCGGCAAGAGCACTAGAGGGTGAACCAAACTAGGATAGCTTGCTATGAGTCAATTAGTATTTGTCTTTGTTCTGTAATGGTACTCCAATGATGGTTTGTCTATGTCGATTGAATTTTGGGGGTTTAGCCCTTCTTGGGATGCAGTGGTAAATAGTTTTTTAATGCATAGTGGTGGCTTCATTCTATGATAATGTTTTGAATGTAAATTTGGGCCTTTTTTGAGCTTGAATTAGATGAACAAAGATTTAGCGTAAGGTGGTAGGGATGCTAATTGCTTAATCCTGAAAAAATGGTTCTATTCAACAATGGTTTTTTGGGTGGTAGGTGGTTTCTTGGGTGGTAGGTGGTTTTTCTTGAAAATAACGGTGTACTCTGATTTTAATATTGAATAATATAAAATCTTATTATTGAGCAAAAAAAAGTAATTGTAAGGAGCTTTGCTATTGGAAATATTTCATGGGTTTGTTGATATACTTGTCTTTTGGCATGCACTCTTCTTGGTGATGCAGTCCACCATCGCATTCTGCTATAGTCATTTATCATTTATCTTTTTTTTTTCTTTAAGCATTTTTCTTTATGTCTTCATAAAAACTTGACATGATAATGTAATGCTCATGATTTAGAATGGTATTAATATTTCTCTCTCGCACATGCAAAGCAAGTGCACTTGAATTTATTATATGAAAATGAAAATAAAGTCTAAGTAATTCGAAAATGTCCCAACCTTGAAATGATAAAATATATGTTTACTGTGGTGCGACTATGAAATGAAGCATCCAAAGAGTTCTATAAGAATACTTTAAATTTTTAAAAACAAGAATTACAATTACCAAAATTTGTATTTACTTTTCAAGCTTTTTTTACACAGAATTTGATATTAGCTAAATTATATTTGCAATAGTGAATTTCCAAATGTTCAAAATACCTTAGTGCATTTAATTTACTCTATTTTAAGAAAACAAAGAATTAATAAAAATAAATAAAAATTGCAAACTAATATATTTGTAAAAAAAAACCTGTCGTGTTTAGAATAGTTAGGTTAATTTATTTTACAGATGCAACATTCAAGAATTAGTATTAGCATTCCAAACATAAATATAATACTTAAGTTACGAAATTTTGCAAAATCAAATATTTTAAGCAAAAAATTATTTTATGTTCCAAAGCATTGCTATTATTGACAAAACAATATCTAAAATAGATTAGATGTGACATTCATACTTTCAAATTCAAAAGAAGCATTGATTAATTACAAGTTACAAATAAATAACCCTAACAACTTGAATTTTAATCCAAAAAACTATTTCTAATTTTATTAATTTGTAAATATTTTTCGTATACGCATGCACTCTTCCTAAGGACGAATGGCATTTAAAGCAGTACATTTGCAAAGTTTTCATTTAATTGCTAGAAGAGTGTAGTGCAACCATCATCATGGCTTATGGTGTGAAGTTTAATTCTATAGCAAAGTATTATTTATGAATTCCTTTTCAAATTTCAAGTTTAGACAACAAATAGATGGTGCTATAATGGCTTGTTTTTGGGTTTGTGGTGATAACAGAGGCAACTTCTTCGACCTCTATATACTCCTCCCTCCACACGATCACCGATTCAAATCTCCATTACCCCTCTTCTATACAGATCAGTGGGTAAAACTTCACTATGTGATTTTACTTGGACATTTAAGAAGATTCTTGAACCATTTTTTTCCTTCATTAAGCAAATTGGTGGTCTATACTTGGGTTTTCCTTTTCTCTCATTTCTTTTGTTAAGATTTTGTTTTTCTAACTTTCATTGCTTTGAAGTCACAAATATTTAGTGTCCCTTGTGTCATGCATGGATGATACTTATTCAAAGAATTGCCATCTAAAATTTTCACTGACTTTTTCCTTCTGCCATAAGAATTGTTTATATCTTCTTTTGTGTTTTCTCTATTACTTGCACTTGCCTTGGAAAATGGCGGATACCCTCCTAATCACTTATACACCCATTTGTTGTTTTATGTCAACAATTTTGGGTTCATGAGTCTTGTCATGAAGAAGGCCATTATGTACTGGAATTGGAATTTCTATATTAGACTTTCAGTGTTTCGTTGGCAAATTTTTTTTGATCAACATTCAAACTTTAATTGAATAGTTAAAAATGTAAGCATTTATTTTATTATACTAATTGGTCCAATTATTATTGTGGTAAGAAATAAATTTGAATATGAATGGAATAATAATTAGGTTTACTAAATTTAATTATATATAGGAGTATGAATTCATCATATGCTCTCATCTCACCCTTTTGAGTCTTCAATTGTGGTGTAAAATTTATTGACTTCTAGTTTGTTGTGAAAATACACAAAGGTTGTGATTGCAACCTATAGAAAAATATACTAACAAATCATATTATAGTTAGTTGGATGGACATGACATTATATTTGTAGAATTTTTTACATAGCCATGAATAAAGAGTAATTTCATTATAAGTACTGAGACCACCACTTAACTTCAATAACACAATGTTGATTTATATCACAACCAATCACATGCAAAATAAATGTATCAAATGTTTCTCCCAAAGGTCAACTTAGAGACAAAGACTACGACCAATGCTCTTCATTTTTCCCTTTGCTAATATAATTTACATTTTCTATCTCAGAGGATCACTTAAATAAGAATATAGGAAATATTATAAATGAGTTGAGAGACTTAACTTGAGAAGTAATCATAAACATCAAACATGTCCTCTCTACATCACTAGTATTTATTGTGATTCTTTCTAATGTCAATCTTTGTGACTTGTGTAAGAAGTACATAGTCATGAGAGTACATTTATAGAAAATACAAAGTGGGGAGGAAGTGGACACCTCACTCATTAGAAAATTTAACTCCCAGGATATGAAAAGGATACCTCAATATCTAAATAGAGTATTTGTAACTCACATGAAAGAGTACGACAACCATCACACCCAAAACTCAACCTAAGCAATAATCATAATAAGCAAGCTAAACTAAAGGAATAAGAAAATACATAAAATAAGGAAAATACAAAATAATCCAATAAAAAGGGACAATTCTTGGGTTATCAATGTATCATGGCACACATGTAGACTTCAAATTCTGTGATCATACACAATGACAACTTTGGTAGTCAAGTATCTTGACAAAATATTGTATTCCCTATAGTACTAAGTGCCTCATTAAACAATCTAACATCCACCCATAATTTGTACACCAATTATACATGTTGCACAACACACAATAGAACCATAATATCCATATTATTGTCATTGACCATGTGATTCTATATTCCTATCATATGTGAACATGCAACATGCAATTTTATCCTTGATGACTGAACAAAACTCTCTTATTATAGATCATGACCATATTATTACTACATATAAATACATGAAATAGTACATATTGCACACTCATCAATATTCACTAAGATATTTATTTGTCCCATAAAGACTTATTAGTGCTTATGTGTTGTAAATGCATTCCTAATATTTGTTAATATTTTCTTAAATCTCCTATTCTAGATGATATTCGTAAATAAAAAGATTGTCTTCAAGGTCACAATTATAGAAAATATAGCCTATAATGTTTTATTTTACATTTTGGCTACCAAAACATAAAGTACAAACATTACAATGAAATTTTATATTATTTTTTATTAAGGGTAAAGTAGGTTTTGAAGGGACTTGAAACCCTTTACAAAAAAGAGAAATTGCTTAAGGATAAAGCAAGACACAACAAGCAACCAAAAAGCAGCAACGAAGAAGAAAATTAAACAACCATAGGCAGTACCCTATTGCAAGTTTTTGTGAATTTTTGTTGCCTCTAAATCCTACATAATAATATGATCATAAAGCTCAACAATATTAGCAAGATCACTTTTCTAAATCTCAATAGCTTCTTCGCATGGCTATGAGTTTGAATACTCAGTCTAATAGCAACAACAATAGCTTGATTACTGTTACTCACACTAGTATCCCTAGTAGCAACATCCTTAACCTTATCATTCCAATCCCCATTGTTCCACTTTTTCATTTTTTCATTGAGAATAGTAAGTCCAATAGCATTGTTGTAAAGGGAAGTCTCACTGACCTTGACCAGTTTATCAAGGTTATCATAAACCTTGACCATTTTTTCCCCAAGAAAAGAGATCCACCAATCAATATAATTTTTGAGAGTACTCACATCTGTAGCAACTATTTGAAGGTTCTCCAACATCTTCTCCTCTTGATTATTGGCCCCCTTATCAGTGGAATTCATCTCATTTCTATTTTGTAGGGTGTGAACCTTTATGCTTAGTTGATTGAAATCCATAAAAAGCCATTTAAAAATCTTAAAATAGTTAACAACACCAACTTTATCCAAACCTAGGATATCATAAATTTCATCTCTATTGCAATTGAAGATGCTCAAATATTCAGAAAACTTATGCATCAAGTTACCCGATTTTTCCATCTTCTCCTCCATAAGCTCTTTACCTTTCTCTATTCTAGTATCCTCCCCCTACATATCCATTAGCTTAATAGGTTTGAAACCTTCCTTCCCAATGTCAATAATTGAATGGTTCTTACCAATTGACTTACCTTCACCAGGATCCACATTTGTTAACTTTTTCTTCTTGGAAGCCAAAGACTTACCCTTACCACTATCTTTTGCAAGGCTCTTTCTTTTCACTGTAAACGAAGGCACCTCCTCACCGCCCTCATAGGCCCCCTTATCAAATAAATTTTCCTCCTCTAAACCCTTGCCATGATCTTTTGCAAGGCTCTTTCTTTTCACTACAGATGAAGGCACCTCCTTGCCACCCTCATGGGCCCCCTTATCAAACTTTCTCTTCTTAGTAGCAGGGGAGGGAGTGATCTCCTCATCATCATTTCCAATTTGAGAACCCCCAAACCAAGTAGGCTGGGGGTTTTTCTTATGGGATTGCTTGGATTTACATAATTTTGACAGGGGATTAGAATACACTTCCATTGAAACCTCATCATTTCCATCATCCACCTATTTTGCATCATCCACATCCTATCTAGTATCATACTGAAAATCAACGCACCATCCACAATGGGGCTTCAAAACCCTCCTAGTTTTAAGAGGAACATAAAAAGATTACATATTTCATGATCAACATTATTAGAACCTCATGAAGGATGGGTGCTCTAAGGTTTCTTCGATGATCTTTGATACCATTCTCCAACGAGGAAAATAAATAAAATGGGAAGGAAATGTTGGAGTAATTAGGACATCACTTGATAATCAATTAATCATTAATTAATTATTACGTCCCTTATTACTTTATTCGCTTAAGCCAAACTTAGGAGTGTTTTTTCTTATTAGATTGGGCTAATTTCAGGTCTAGTTGTCTCATTGCATGAGATTAAGACACTTGTCACAATTTAATGCAATCCTTATCTAGGGTTTGCTTTATTTTGATTTTATAAGAATGCACACTCATTGTAATCATTATAATTCATATTAATTCATTCAATAAAGAAGGCATATTAGATGCTTTTGTGGATTTAATCTTTTTCTCTCTTGGTTGCATAGCAAATCAGTTGCTTTGATCTCTTAGATGTGATAGGTGTTTTGGTTGTAGGGATTTCTAGGAGATATGGGGTTCACTATCAACTCCAACATGGTATAAGAGCTCCATATCTATAGCTTTCTATTTGAATTTTGAGAGATCTGACCTTGAGGGAAATCAACTCATCCTAAGGAAAAATGGGCATCACCATTGCATCTAGAATGGTTGAAAATCTAAGGATCGCTTGTCATTTCATCAAATTTGGAACAATAATTTAAAAAAAAAATAGCGACAAGGCTCTCTGTATGGAATTTTGTATGATTGTGTGGATCTGTACAACCCTGTTGCATTAGCTTCTATGTAGGATCAATAGGTACAAGGGTTTAATTATTTCTCCAGTTTCTTTAGTTTTCTAAAAAAATAAAAAAATGAAAACAAAAAAGGGTTGACACCTTCATTGTTGCTATGCACAAGGTACAGATTCATACCCTGGTGATAGGCCACATGCGGCCTTTGCAAGCTCTAAGAAAATTAGGCGACTTCAAACAAAAAAATGACGGCTCATAAAAAAATTTGACGGTAATTAAATAAACCACTTCCAAAAGTATAGTGGCTCCACCAAAGAAATCAGTTGCATATTTACTATCTCTCCATCAAATCAATGAAAATCACGAGGGACAACACCATAGGGAATATTCCTTATATAAATAATATTCTTTCTGAATATTATGGGTACCAACTGGCTCTTCAGGCGATCGAGGAATTTTTTCGGTAGATGGATTTTTTTGCAAGTCAAGGGAATATTTAAATCATATTCAATGATATCATCATGATGTCACATTAATGTTAGCACTATATAGACGGTCGTATGACCCTCCAAGCCCCCTCCTAACCCTAGTTTTCCCTAAAAGAGCAGTTCTTTTCTTTTTGGCATAACTTGGGTAAACAGTGTCAAAATAGGGCAAACGAGATATCGTTGGAAATCTAGTTTCGAGTAATTTCTAGTGGTGTAGGTCTTATTATCATATTTTTCTATTAGTTCTTATTATTCTTAGTCAAATTCAGATCTTCATTTTACACTTTCAAGCTCGCAACTTTTTGTCTATATCTTTGATTTTATCAATTCCAGTGGCATTGGGAAGGTATTTTAGATCTCTTCAGACCTATTCATGCACATTTTCTAGAATTTTACCTAGGAACATTTTATTCAATTTTATGTGTTTTCACATTCTACTTAATTACATGGATGTCTTGGCACCTGGAAAGGATCTGTTTGTGTTGGATGACATAATTTGATCTACTTTATATGCACAGGTTATTAGTCTCTGATCTTTTCACTTGCATGAGTATCATGGGTTTTTTGTTCATCCTTCTATGATCAAATTGGATAAGGATAACTATGAGTCTTGGTGAAATGGCATCCTGACACATCTCAAGTGGCTTGATATTTTTCCTTAATGGTATGGACTCATACCTACACCAAACACACAAGTGAGTTTATTGACATGGGGTATTATCAAAGATTATATTATAGGGGTTATTTGTTCTAATGTAGATCTTGACACTATGTGTGTTGTGTCAAACATTGAATGTCTCCATACACTTTGGGAGATTTGTGGAGACCCTCATATCTCTCCATACTTGAAGGACCCTATTGTAGATTGTCTCATCCCTCTTGCAAATGTAGATTTCATACCCTTTGATGATGATACTTTAGAGGAGCTTGAGTATATCATAGGCCTTGCATGTTTTGATGGTTTAGAGACTTTTCTTCATGTTCCCACTCTTCAAATCAATACTACATCATCATCTTCTATTGTTCTTAATTAGTTTGACATCGCCACATCCTTGGCCCCTAATGATTCAATGCAAAAAGACATCATACATCTTCCAGACATGGCTACTCAAGTGATTCATATCTTGCAAACATATCATCATTATTTGTGGAGTCCAATATTGCAGATCTAGAGGATTGCTTTGAGGACATTCATCTCCTCTTTATTGGCAACCACACATCGTTGTTGGACCACCATCTTCATCACCTTTGTAACTTATTCTATATCAATCTACACAAGATCTTGGATCGACATCATCGCTTTCCAATATGTGGACACATGAGAACTTTTCATAGGCACACATCATTTGGATTTGGATTCTTGATTCACCTATTCTTTTGGATTGGCTTCTCCAATCACCAGTGGATTTTTTTCTTCCTAAGGGGAGAAATGTTGTTTACAAGTAGTGGATCATATTCTGTCTGTAGGAATTCATCATTGGCACAAGAACACTTTCTTTATGGGGGGATTTTTATGCTCATTTTCTCTCTCCCATTGGGGGAAATATATTGTACTTGCATGATAGAAGCAGTCCTTTGGGGGTCACATTGAATCCTCCTTCTATCCTTCTTTCATTAGTGCAGTCATTTCTTTTTCTCTTTTAGAGAGGAGTTTTTCCCATGTGGTTTTCTTCTTTTCTTTATTTATGAGAGATTTTGTTTATTTGTACGTGGGTACCTCATTAGGACTTGTATTGGGGACCCATCCATGCATCCATCTTGCATTCTACATCAGGGTTTTTAGCTTCTCCCTAATCTTAAGGGGGTGTTGGAGTAATTAGGATATCACTTGATAATTAATTAATCATTAATTAATTATTAAGTTCCTTATTACTTTATTCACTTAAGCTAAACTTACGAGTACTTTTTATTATTATATTGGGATAATTTTAGGTCTAGTTGTCTCATTGCATGCGATTAAGACACTTGTCACAATCTAATACAATCCTCATCTAGGGTTTGCTTTATTTTTCTTTTATAAGCATGCAAATTAATTGTAATCATTACAATTCACATTAATTCATTCAATATAGAAGGCATATGAGATGCTTTTATGGATTCAATCTTTTTCTCTCTTGTTTGCATAGAAAATTAGTTGCTTCGATTTCTTAGATATAATAGGTGTTTTTGTTGTAGGGATTTCTAGGAGCTATGGGGTTCAACTCCAACAAGAAATTATCTTCTTGTGTCTAAAGTGGTTAAGAAGAATGAAGTGATAACCAAAAAGGGAGGTAAACCACCCATCAAGGGTAAAATTTCCTATCATTAGTGGGCAGACCAGAAATCTTACCTATAAGATCTTTTGAGATGTCAAACTCGATACCATTCATGGACAAGACTCTATCCTTCCAACTAGCCATGAAAACCTTGGAAACTTGAGGATCATAACCATGAAGACATTCAATGTAAGGGGTGACACCTCCTTCCATGAGAATCCTCCAAACCCACTCATTGATTTTAGTGTCTTCCCAAGAAACAGGCTCAACCTGACTCTTGTTTCCCCCCATATTCACAAAATACTAGAGCAAAAATGGGTAGAGGGAACCAAAATGAGCTAGATCAACTAAGAATCCAAAAAAATAACTAGAAGGATAACCAAAATGCACCACCAAAAATAGAAGGAAATAGCCCAACAAACACCCACAATTTGTGTGATCTATAGATTGAAAAGACATAAGGTAATCATAATCAAGAATGGACACTTAAACACAAGCCTAACAATGTCCTTAAAAATCATTAAATTGACATCAAAGAAGGGACTCCAAACTTCCATAATTAAATTAACCATTATAAAGAGGGAACTAAATTTCATGGGATATATGATATTTTTTACTTTGAATGGGAGCAAGTCAAAAGACCCCCACTCACTAGGAAAAGTAGAAACCCCTAGATTAGCAAAGTAGTTGGCTAACCTATTACCCCTCATAGTCGATATGAGATAAATAAAACATCAAAGGTTTTTAGGATAGAAATAGAATCCCTTACAATTTTCTCAATAGACCAGCTAGGGGGTTGCAAGTCCTTGAGACAACTTATGATATTTAGAGAGTCCCCCTCAAGCCACACTCTCTTGAAACCTTTGAATGAGCCAGTTTGAGGCCATAGTAGGTTGTAGATGCTTTCGCAAAGTGGTTTATCTATATTCCTAAAGGGAGCACCACAAAAAAAACAAACCTATCATAAGAATTTCTAATCACTCCCCCATAACTAGCAGACCCCAAATTTCCTTTAGTCTCTACATCAAAGTTAACTATAACCCAATCTAGTGGGGGATCACACCAAAAAATATTATCTCTGGAAAACTTAGATTTCATAATTAGAGAGAAGATAGCAAAAGGGAGCCTCCAACACCAAACCACTTGATAAATATCATTAAAAAAGCTACAGTCAACCAAAAGATGGATAAATCTCTTAGAATCCACTTCGCATAAGAAACATTTGTTAGGCATTGAAAAGCCCCTTTTCCACAAATTATCCATAGTGAACACTTTATTTTGGCTCAACAACCAGAAGAAGATATTGATTTTGGGAATCAACTTAGGATTCCACAAGGTCACATAGAAAGGAGGAGGATCATTACTTTGATGTTGCAAGGAAAAGGTGGACACCATAGAGAATAAACTAGAAGGGAGAAGTTCCAAACAATATGATCAGAAGGGTGAGAGATTAGAATATGAACCGAAGATAAAAATAGGTGAAGATCATCAATACTTAGTAAATCACTATGAATAACCTTCCAACAACCATTAGAGATATAATCAACAATATAATAACCATAAGATCTTAAACAAAAATCCATAGGAGGACGAGCCCAAGGAAGATATTTCAAAGGAAAGCTCCCTAACCACCAATCATCCTTAAAAATAATGTTGCGACCCAAGAGACCATTTGAGCCCCTTGGAGATAATAGAATGAGACTTCATCATAAAATTCCACAAAGCAAAACCAAAATAGGAACAAATTTATCCTTAAAAAAATCTATGAACTTGTAAATGCCCCTAAGATACTTGTTGGACAAGATCCACGTCCATTCGGTATTATCAAAAAGAAGTCTCCAAAGTTGCTTGGCGAGCAGAGAGAAGTTGAATTCCTTTAACTTTCTTATCACAAGACTTCCCCACTACTTTGGCTTGCATACTTCCTCCCACGAAACAAGGTGCATTTTTTTTCTAATCTTTAGTTCCATACCATAATTTTTTTTTGAATACTCTTAATCTTGTTCAAGAAGATTTTGGGGTTCTTGAAAAGACTCATAACATAGTCTAGAAGACTCCTAAAGAGTGGCTTTAATTAATTGAACCTTACCAACTTGATTGAGTAAAGCCCCTTTCCATCCAACAAGTTTGGCCTAAAACTTATAAATAATACCCAACCAAAAAGGAGAAACTTTGTTAGAGCATAAAGGTAGACCCAAATAGGTGGAAGGAAGGTCCTCCACATCACACTGGAAAATTTGATAAATCTTTCTCTTCTTATCTTTGGAAGTATTCAATAAGAATATATTACTTTTGGAAAGACGAACTTTTTGACTTGAGATAGCTTCATACTTAGATAAAATGGATTTAATAGCTTTAGCCTCCCTCATATATGCCTCCCCTGAGAAGATTGTGTCATCAATAAATTGTTGATGAGAACAAACTTGATCATTTGAGGATAACTTCATCACTTTCAACAAACCAACATTAATTGAATTTTAAATGAATATGACTAGAGACTCAACCATAATTATAAAAAGAAAAGGAGAAATAATGTTGCCTTGACGTAGACCCCAAGAAATATTGAAGAAGCTAAAGGGAGTACCATTGACTAAAATAGAAAATTTAGGGGTAGAAATCAACTACCAAATAAGTTGAAGCACATTACCAGCAAAATGAAATTGCTTCATAACTTTAATCAAGAAATTCCAATCAACCCAGGTGATCATATGCTTTTAATAGGTCAAGCTTCAACAAAAACTATTGAAAATGGAGGCAATTATGTAGCTTTAAAACTTGTAAAACTATTATACTATAGATCTAATTAAGTGTTCTTTGTTACAATTTCTTTGTGGATGATTATCTATTTAATTCATTTTACCATTTGTAGAAGTAGACAAAAGATTGTAGAAGAATAAGACTAGAAGAAAGAAGTTACACAACATATACAATGGAGAAACCCTTTCGGGAAAAACTCCACCAAGAATCAATGTATTATTTAATCTCAGAATAAGATTACAATAATTCCAATCCTCACTTGAGATGCTTCTTTTGCCTTCAACAATTCTTCTTCACAACTTGCAATAAAATATGATACACTCTCTTCAACTTGCTGCAATAAATAGACAATAATGAGCCTTGTAAACTCCAAAGAGTTTACAATTACGAAGCACAATGCTTATCTCACAAAACCCACACCTATTCTTTGCAAGTAGAGTTCTACCGTGAAGAACAATGTCAAAACAAGTCCTTCATCCATTTGGGCGTCCAAAACTGAAGTGTTAACTCAATGTTGATTCTGAAGATATCTTGTAAGATTCTCCTCATAGTTAGTGCCCAAGAATGGGCCCATTTAACTCAGTCTTATAAAATATCTTATCATGCAAAAGTGTTAACTCCAAGATGCCAACTTGGGCGCCCAAGTTGGGTCCAATTAAATCTCTGTTAACTAAAACATATCTCTCCACCATTCATGCAAATATCATGCATGATTAATCATCCCCCGTTAACTTAAAGTAGTCACCTGTTATCTGTCATGCAACTCAAGTCATTAGTCATGCATTCCAAGTTAACCAAAGTCAACTAGCATTCAACTAAAACTAACTATATGCAACTGAAGATAATTGAACCATAACTGAACTAAACTGAACTGAACTGAATTGATACTAAACTAACTGAACTAAACTGAACTCCATGCATGTAAACATCAATCCCTAACTTTTAGGATCTTTACATGCATTACTGAAGTGTTATCTTTTACTCCAAACAATTAACTTAACTCAAGGTGAGTTCCACCTTCAATGTGGGTGCCCCCTGTGCTCCTATTTTGTAGGAGCTCTTCATGGACATCCCCACATGTTCCTATCATTTAGAATTAATTACAAATGTCAATTAACATGTTTATTTCATTCAAATTTAATCTCTTTCTAATCCTAGTGTTGGGGAACACTTTCCAAGCACTTAGGAGATACATGAAATAATGTTTAGGATTGCAATTAAATGGCATCCTATTCCCCAAAAAAACTAGATTTGCATTAATAGATAAAGAGTGAATATTCTCATGCACTGTCAAGATTGAATCAAGAATCTAACCTCCTAGGAAAAAATCATTTTGTTGCAAGTAAATAATAACAGGGAGGACAAACTACAAGTGAGAATCCAACACCTTAGGAACAATTTTATGGATAGAATTACACAAGTTAATCAAATGAAACTTGGCAAAGGAAGAAGTCCCAGGCTTCTTAGGAATGAGAACAGTAAAGGCAGAGTTAATCTCCTTTAATAACAAGTTTCTACTCCCAAAAAAATCCTTAGTTGCATTAGTAACATCCTTCAAACAAAAATACCAAAAGAGTTGTAAGAAAAACATGGGAAAACCATCAAGCCTCGAAGCTTTGTTACCTTCAAAAGAGAAAAAAACATGCTTATCTTCATTCTCATAAGGAATGCTAACCAATTCGTTGTTAGTATCCTCTGAAATAATACTAGGAATGACATTTAAGAAAGAATCTTGGCACTCCTGATCCAAAAAAAGCTCATTGGAGAGAAGGTTAGAAAAAGAGGCCAACACAGATATTGATAGAAACATCAGTATATTGAATAGGCTTTATATGATTAGAGGCGTGATGCTTCATAGTAGAGAGATGGAAAAATTTGGCATTCCTATCATCACTCTTCAACCATATAGCACATGACTATTGTTTCTAGAAATTTTCTTCCCTAGAAATAATGACATGGAAGCAAGACAAAAGATAAATTCTCCTGGGAAATGAGAAGAGAATCTGTACCAATGGATTGAATATGCCGCTACATCCCATCTGAATCCTCCTTAACCAAGGTCTTATCTTCAAAGATCTAACCAAATGAAGACTTATTCCACTTTTGAATATTAGTTTTCACAAACATGGAATTTTTAACAATCCTAAACAACGTAGAGCCATTCCACCTTAATATCCCACCATAACTTCACTTTATCCCTAATACTCAGATGAGAATTCCATATTTTTTCAAATCTAAAAGAGAAATTATTTTTTTTGCCTAATAACTTTGCTGAAAGAATAATAGGAAAATGATCAGACCCCAACTTGGTCAAAGCCAAAAGGGCACAAAAATAGTTGAGAAGTCAAGCTAGGGATAATAAAGCATGATCAAGCTTCACTTGGATAAGATCCTCCCCACCCTTCTGTTAGACCAAATATAGTTTTCCCCTTAAATATCTAAGTCTAATAAAGCATTATCATTGATAAACTGCATAAGATCAAACCAACTATCTGATTGGATTTGTGAACCACCCAATTTATCAACATTATTTAGAGGAGTATTGAAATCCCCCATAACCATCCATCTATCAATAAAAAATATAGCTTTAAAAATGCACAAACTATTCCACAACCTCTTTCTTGCAGACTTATTATTGGGAGCATAGATATTATAAACATTTTAAGAGGAATCATCATGAAGATGGGTGAATCTAGTAGCAAGATGATGAGGATCAGCCAGAAGGGAAAATCCCTTAACATTACGAGGGTTTCATAAGGTAGCAATCCTACTAGACACACCATCAACATTAGAACTATGAGAAAATAATCCTTAAACCATTGACTTTTGAGTATTTCCAACTTATCACTCTGCATTTGTCTCCTGAATTAGAACAATTTCAGGCTTATGATATCTTATCAAATTAAATAAAAGATCATGCTTATGAGGGTTATTAAGCCCCCTTGTTTTCCATGATATAATCTTCATAAAGACTTTAAGGGTGTGCTCTTCAAGCACATGTCAAACAGAGTTTTTTGAGTACCTTCAACTATTTCTAGCTTACTTTCTTTCTCTCTATATTGTTGGGAAGAGGCTTTGCCTTTTACCCTAGACTCTAAACCACAATCAGACTTGAGTCTATTCATAGTAATAACCCCAATGGGAGAAGAGGGATTTCTTCTATTCCTCCCTTTAACCAAAATAAAAGGAGGATCTTAGGAACTAACCATAGGTTTTAGATCAAAAGTTGATAACACAAACAAATGGGAATCCGCAGGTCCTTTCGAAGGCAAAGCCACACTTAAAGGTTGGGTAGCTAATGGAGAAGCACACCCAACAACAACCACAACTTGAGCATCATGACCCTCAATGGGCTCCAAAGAAACAAACTTGGTTTGAATAGCCTCCTTCAGATCACTAATATCATTTGCTCACCCACCCATTGGAGATAAAGGAAGATCAATGAAAGAGCTCTCAAAATATTTGACAACTATAGAGCCAACCTCCTTACAACCCAAGAACACATTTGAGATAATCTCCCAATCAACATCAAGAGCTAGATCAACCTTGTTTCCCATTCCAACTTTCTCCCTCCATTACTTTTGAGGAGGTTTTTGAGGCTTATTGGGACACTTTTTTGCCTAGTGACCCACCCTTTTGCACATAAAATAGGCAAAAGGAATGGATTCAAACTCAATCATTTTATTCCACTCACCTAGCTTAGAGTTGATCTTGATCTAAGATGGAAAATCAGAGGAGTGTTCAATTTTAGGATTCAGGCAGATTGGAGCAATAAACATTGACAATTACATGCAAATTAAATATCCCAAAAATAACAATGAAGAATAACACAAAAGAGATCAACACAAAAATTTAATGTGGTTCACCCAATATGGGCTACATCCACAAAAACTCAGCCATCCAATGATTTTATTATCTAGTGCAAAACATATTACAATCTCATGAATGTCATACTGCAACATACATCCCAACCACTTATAACAAGCCTTTTGGAAGCTTCTAGAATTAGGGCTTTACAAAGTCATTTTTCCACTTGATGTGTTAATGGGGAAAAACCTTGACGTGTTAACGAAAAAAAAAAATTGGGGGTTGTGCCCCCAAACCCCCGCTTAAGGCTTGACTCGGCCTTGAACCCTAATGAGGATACATTACAAGAAAATTTTTTAGGGGTTGAGCTCCCGAACCCTTGTTATTGGGGGCTATTGCTCCCAAACCCCCATTGTCGGGGATTGTCACCCCCAAACCCCCGCTATTGGGGGTTGTCATCCCCAAACCCCTGCTCAGGGCCTAACCCAGCCCCAAACCCCAGTGAGGATACATTACAAGTGTATAATATTTGCATGATCATTCACCGTATATCAACATTCAATATTCACACAAATATGAGCATAGACTAAACAATAACGAGAAGTCATTTGGTCAATGAAAATAAAGTTACCAAAAGTATTTGTTGAACCTCTAAAGACTTCCTCATTGCAAAACTCCATAGGAAAACTTAAAAGTTTGACCTAAACCAAGGCTGCATTGAAGGAGAAATTGCTAAGATTGAACCTAGATTCCCATTTTTCAAAGCCAAAGTAGATTTACCAATAATCCAAGGACCAACAATTAGCACAATGAGCAAATCATCCTCATAAGTGAAAGAAAAGGAGAAAAAACCCCTCGACATAGCAACAACATCAACCTACGCTTTGGTCCTCCAATGCTTGAAGGTTAGAGACCTAACCATTTTAATGTTTGGAAATTTATATTGTTACATTACATATTGCTTAATGTATTAAGCATGCACTAATAAATATTTATTAAAAGCACAACAATAAATGGGGGATACCTTCATACAATGGCATGTCTTGTACAAGAGATAACTCATTATCACTAGCAAGGATAATTGACCTTCTACCAAAATATTTTGCGGCATGTGATGGAAACACTTCTTTAAGCACTTGTTGATATCAACAAACAACTTGGATATTGTAAAGTATTCAACAATGAGAATACGTTGAATATTCTTCAACTCTTCCTATAGTGTAACTAATTATTAGTAATTCAAAGGTGACATATTCTTAATAGGCATAAATTCACTAGTATATTGATTATAGTGGCACTTATATTGGAGCAATAGTTCTTGTTGGTGCAAGAAGAAAAAAGGTGTTTTTCTATTGATCAAATTACTATTCATTGCATGCTTAATAGATTAGTAAGATAATATTTTATTATACTAATGGTTTCCTATATGATCATCTTCAAAGGCTCAACATTACTTCAAATGTAACATGCTATTTTTCACTCAAATTAATCACAAGATTGAATGGTTTTTTTTATTAGCAAGAAAAGTAGGTTTTGAAGGGACATGAAACCCTTTGCAAGAGAAATTCTTCTAAACACAAAGACACAACCACATAGTAGTTGAATAACAACCAACAAAAAGAAAAACTAATAACAAAAAAATTACTTTATATTCTTCAAGGTGTCTGTCACCTCTAATTCTTGATTATAGAAATTATAATGCAAGTTAACTAAATCCAACAACTTTATTTCTCCTCCTTAAAGGTCTTCTTTTTTATTCCTTGAGTTCTAGAGCTTGGTCCCTTTGTGTCATCAAGTACAAGTGTTTTCCCTTTTTCTTTGGAAATCTACTCTTTTTTCCTACTTTCATCTAGGGATCCATCAATAGTCTATTATTCCCTTAGTTCTTTATATTTTTTTGTGAGGATTCTAATCCATTTTGTGTTATTCTTGATTGAATAGTGACTATTCCTAAGGATATTTTCCATCTTGGCATTGATTCCCTATAATTTATTTTTCATCTCTAGCATACAACTCTCATAATCCTTTTTTGCACCTCTCTATTTAGAACCCAAAAATGGGCCCATCCATCATCAGAGAGTTTTTCTTGCAACCCATGAACTTTAACATTGATTTTATTAATCCCAAGGAAGAACCATTTGGTCAATTTGAATAGATTCACCACACTCTCCTTTGTCAGCCCTAGGACATCAAAGATGTTCTTTCTATTAGCATGAAGGTAAGAGAAATATTTAAAGAAGGGATGGATATTAGAATCATCAACATTCACTTTGGTTCATCCTTTCTTAGGGGTCTAGATATCCCCAACCAATCTCCTTTCCTTTCCCAACCACATCCTCACATGACTTAGGTATTGCACCCATTTTCTCCTTGCTATTTCCATCCAAGTCCCCAAATGGATTAAAAATTTATTTACCCTTACTCTAGTTCCTCCCTCTTCCTCCCCAGTTTGAGATCCCTCTAACCATGAAATGATATTTTTAGATTTCTTTTTTAGAGTAGTCTTCTTCCTTGTAGGCTTTCTTTTCTTTTGCTCCTCATCCTTCGAGGGAAGCATGGAGGACATCTCAACTAACTCATCCCCCTCTTCCTCCTCCCTCCATTTTATGTCATCATCCTCTTTAGAAGAATCTATGCTCACATTAGAATAATGAACCATAGGATTTTGTTCTTTTTTTATAATACGCTTCCCCTTCAGATTCCAAAAAGGGGTTTTGGTATTAACATATTCCATTATTAATAAAATTAAACCCTCATGTAAGAGAAGTTTAGGGTTTTTCATATGCTCTTTAGTTGAGTAATCTAGAGAAGCTAAGAGAAAATAAGGAAAAGAGACTAAAAGTTTGTCGAAAATGATTCAAAAAAATAAAATGGACCCCTAGGATGACAGTGTATCTACCGTTTAGTATTCAATGGATGTTAAAACATGCTCTAAACTAAATTTTGTAATTAACTTGAGGCTCTATGAACTGTTTAGTTATTTCCTACAAAACATCTATAAATTTATGTTAATTTCAATCATACTCTATCAAAGTCGCATTGACCAAGAAGCTCAATATCATATAACTATAAGAAATTTTTCATGGAGCCAACCTAGATAGAACCAACCACTCTCCAATTTTTTTTTGTCATTAGCAAAATGATCTTCAATCCCTACATCATTAGCATCAATAGTTAATAAATAAATAAGTTTGTAATCTATATGTTATATGTCATGAATGATACGTGTTTCTAATACTCTTATAATTTTGAATAAGTACTTGTTCAATTCTGATATGGAGTCTAATGTCATGGAATGGTTTAGAAAACAGCAACTCATTCCAATAAAATCCTCATGTTCATATAAGTCACTATCTAGAATTGAATGATATTTAGGCCAAACTTTGACAATTGTTGGTACATTTTGTATTTTCAATTGCATATATTGATGATGAAGAGAATAAGACCATGAACGATTATATGTATTTCTTAGCTTTAATAAGGTTAAAATATTTGTGCATATTAGCCACTCAATAATGCCTTTAGGTATTATTTATAGTTTGATTATTCTTATATATAGATTTTAATAAATTATGGTATTATTAATGACTTTTCCATTTAAAAAGTATATAAAATGTTTTAGAAAATAATTGGTAGGTTATTTGTTCACATGTTTAGCTCATTTTCTAATGATAAAATTTGACACCAAATATTTATCATTTTTAAAAATATGCAAACATAATTTTTTTTTTTATCAATGCAAAAGGCAGCTAAAGGGTTTACATCGGTATATTAATAAGTCAAATATGAACATTACAATTTGTATCAGGGGACCATCAACGGATTTCCCCAGAAGACCAACGACAACCAAAGTCGAAAATGGGTTAACACCCAGACACTTCCACCTACAGATATACTCAAGCTCCATGGTACCAAAATGGAGCCATCAACCATAGTACACCCTACTAAATATTGTCTATATGTGTAAACAAAAGGATTTATTGACACCCATACCAACACCATTAACAAAAAATATAGAGATTTAAGTAGCCATACTTGTCACCATTCCCAAAAAAACACAGACCTTTATTAAACCCCCACCCATAGCACTAGAGGGCCGAAATGCACCTACACTACACTCTTACCTCAAGTGGTTCCTTATCCTATCCCTTCCCCAATTGGTCGTGTCGTCTGAATGTGATTGTTTAATTTTTACTTAGTGAGATTATAAGTAATTAATGTTGTGTTAGACTTTCTTAATTAGCCAATTCTCATTATATAGTTTATATTATTATGTTGTTATATTATTAAATATCAAGTAAAATTTGATGTCATGTCCTTATTTTAGTGTAAAATTAAAAATAAGTGTGAAATTGAACTTGGTTATTTCTATAATATGCATAGAGATGGTGAAATAAAGAGGGGGGAGAGAGATATTAGATGAGAATCATGGTAGTTTTTTAGAGGAGAAATTAGTTTATTGGTTGTCTCTTATTTCAAATCAAATAGTATGGGATCTCTTGAAAGGATCCTTTATTTTACAACTTCCCTCATGAGGAATGAGTTAGATTGTTGTCTTCGTATTGGTCAATTACGAAGCATAATATGGTATTCTCTCCATGGATTCCATGGATTTTTGGTTCCCCTTCCTCATCATCCTACTAGGTTTGGATAAAGTTATATGGTCTTCATTTGAAGTTTTTACACCTTTTTTAAAAAGAAGATAAGTAAAAGGATGGGTAAGCCTATTAAACCTAATTCTAAATTGGTGAGTAAATCACATAAAATATATACTCTAATTTATATTGAAACAGATATGGACTTGCCTCTCTTGAAGTAGATTATTCTTTCTCTTCCCTTAAGGAAGTTTTTCCAAGAGGTTGATTATGAAAATATTCCTTAAGGTGGGATATATTGCTAACACTTTTAGCCCTTGCTCTTAAGGGAACTCTCCTAGGGTATTATTTGGGATGGAATATTGGAAGTTGAAGATGGTGTTAGAGGCAAGGAAATTTTTTTCTAAGTATTGACATCATGGTTTGTTTTTTTACATTATCATTGTTACCATATTTTCACCTATAGGTTCAATCAAGTAGAACCCTCTAAATTTTTATGCATATGGTACAATTTGAACCTCCCTATGTTGCATTCAATTATACAAATGAAATAACCTTAAAATATTGCAAGATATTAAAATCATTACATTTATATAAATGTATGAAACATAGAAAGATTTTGCACATCTTTTATGAGAAAAGTTATTTTATTGAGAGAAATATTCATTTAACTCACAAAAGCTGTGAGTTTAATTGTTGCTAGCTTATTCAATGTAAATCAAAATTAACATGTACATGAATAAGTAAATGAATATAAGGGTATAGCATATAGGGAGGGTAACTAGTCATTGCCTATGAACGACTAGTTATTTGTCAAGTCTTCTTGGCTAGCTGTCATCCATTTGTCCTGGTATGTTCCTAGTTCCTTAAGGTTCCTGTTTCCTATTTCCTGTTTGCAATATTATGATCTTATCACTCTTCCTTGTTGGTAAGAAATGATAGAGATGGTTAAAGAAACTTTAAAAATGCAATCGTAAAGAAATGAAGCAATCTCTTGTAACTAGACAATTTACAGATGTATTGATGTCTTAATTTATCATAATCCTAGAATAGTCAAGCAATAAGAATGATATTTGAAAAGAAGGTATGATTCAATCACATCAAGTTCTTGCTATAAAAACACAGTTCCAATGAAACATTTGGTGTCACTCCTTAAGGGGCAGTTCTAAGAATCCTGTGGCTATCTTGTTTATTTTAGTTCAACATAGTCTTTTCTATGTGGAAATAGAGTTTGAAAATTTGGAGCAGTCAAAGGAGTCTTTTGTAACAACAATATGATAGAGAAAGCTAAAATTCAACATGACTGCCCTAAGACCCAAAACATAATTCACCGAGAATAGCATGACAATGAAGATTTAGGCAAGAGGTCCTTGACAGTGACAAATAACACTGTTGTGGTTCGATATTAAAGCAACAATGCCATATACAACAACAACATAAGCCTTGACAACTGGGTATAAAGGTCTTGAGCAACAATTATAAGTAATTCATATATTGATTGGTTGAGGCTTTATTCTCATACATTGTAAATATGGGTACAATTATCCATAGTGACAGCTGGAGATGCTTAAAGGTACAGAGATAATGCATGATTGAAGTGAAGGACAAGCTGCAAGTTCATAAGAAAAATAGGTGGGATGTCTCTATATATCTATGGCTTTGACATTTCATAGTGATTTTCATAATGAAGCAAATATACATGACAATCATAGCTCCTAAGAACAAAGTAGTCAATAGAATACAAATGTATGAGAAACTATCTACAATGTTAAATTCATAATACCTGTGGCTAGGGTTTTCCCTAAAACCCAAGGCCGTGATTTAATGAATGGAAAAGTAAAACTTATCTACTGTTAACAGAACAATAGATGTTAGGGTTTCATCCTTTCAAAGCCTTGATTTGTAGGGTGAGACCTCAATATGAAAGATGTATGGTGTTCAAATATTGGGTGAGTTTATTTTTTCTATTCTTGAGGGAAATATAGTCATTATGCTGCACTCAAGTTCTTCAAAAGCTCTTCATATCGCAGCTAGGAAAGAAGCTTGATGATGAGGATAAAGGGTTTTGAGAACCCTATAGTTTTCTTCTGTAGCATAAACTCATAATGCCTGTGACCTAAAGGAACATAAAAGAACTCTAATCCCAAAAAAACAATGCGGGTGATAAATATAGAGTAGAGAAAGTTTTAAGCTTCTTATGAGCTTCAGAAGTTGAAAGTAATGGTATGCCCATGGCCATGAAAAGAAAACATATTTACTTCTTTCAGGAAAGCCCAAAAAAGTTAAACTCAGAATTGCCATGGCAGAATGAAGGACCGAAATAAATGCATTCTACAAGTTGAATTCTCAACATGAATACTAAGGTAAGAGGAAAATTATGAGCCTTTAAATAAATTCACGTCCAACTATATTAAGGATTTTTTCTTTCAAAATTTTCTGAAGTGCAAATATAGAAAGAATAAAGAAAGACAGGGGTCGAGCCTTGAATCAAAAATAAATACAACCATTGACAAGTAAAATGGAAGCCAATTTTTCCCAACATCTGAGTAGGAAGCAGTGCTGAAAATTCAGAGAAAAATACATATGAAACACATAAAAATACAAGTTTCTATACATTGGAACTTACCCAGCTCAAAAATTTTAGGTAATACTGCAAGCATTTAGAAGTCATGGCGGCGCAACATAATGCCTAATTTGAAAATCTGGTTTCAATCCTTGTTTCACAAACCCTCCATGGCATCGTTCAAGCTTCATCTGGAAGTTTCTTTCAAAATAAAGTAAATGATAATGTTCGTTCTCTTGCCTTCTTTTTAGGGTTTGTAACCCTAAGTTGGATGCCAATTGGACTTGGGCATTTTAATTCCTTTCATTTTTATTTATGCCCTTTCATTTTTTCATGAAACTTTGGAGCCCATGGGGAAAACAAGTCTTATGACTTGTGTTTCTTTTCTATACGTATAAGTCTTTTAAAAAGACTTATAATTATTGCTTTTATTTTTGCATGTTATTTAAAAATTGTAAACATTAAGTCTTTGGAGATGTTTTATAAATCACCTAAGACTTAAGTGCTCTTTTAAATGCAAAGACAATAGAATTTGTCAATGCATGAGGAAGGAAAGATAAGTCTTGATTTATGACTTGGAGGGAAAATAGAAACATGTGCTTATGTGACCAAGTCATGAATAAATGGGGGATACTTTTATAATTATGATATGCCACAAACAAGGGAAGGTTATTTTCAGTTTGGGAACATGTGGAGAGGATCTAGGGAGGTTGTGAATTGATTCCAAACACATGCCAAGGATTTTGGAGGTTTTAAATGCTTTTGAGAGCTTTTGAAGGGTTGTTTGAATAGTCATCATATTGGATCTAGTCAGGATTGACTTTTTCCACCTTTTTGGGCTTTTGTGGATGAGATTTAGGGACTAGATTTTAGGGATGATGGTTGCATCTGACCCAAGGAGGTTATGTACTCCTTGTTTTGTTGAGCTCTTGTACTTAGTCTTTTGACTACTCATTTTATGAGTTAGTTCTAATTATGCAATTTATGGAGTTAGTGGTTTTACAACCCTTTCTTAGATTGAGTATGCTTTGTAACTCTTTTGGAGATATTGAATACAAAAAATACCTTGGCTAGTTCTGGTGATGAATTACTTGTCTTTTCATTCTTTGTAGTTTAGTGTATGTGTAAAGATTTGATCAAGCTATTTGTGAAAGATTTCATAATTTCCGTATGGTTTTATCTCTTAATTTATACCTTTTGCAAATAGTGTGTTTGAGCAAGTCACTAATTGTGTCAAAAGGGTGCATTTTTACTTGTTGATTGTGAAGTTTACCTTTGTTGAGCTAGTTTTTGTGTTCAGACCTTTTAGTGAAATACTTATGCAACAATGCACTGTAATGGACTGTACATATTCACTTCTTACTAGTTGATGTCAAGTGTTGATTTTTTTTTAGTTTTCATTATCTTATTTCAATTAGGTGCATCACCATAGAGATAGATTATTTTATTTTATGTTATCCTTACCATCTTCCCATCAAGCCATTAGTTAGGTGATAACCAACAAGGAAGCCAACCTTCTTCGGAGGTTCTTTTCCATTTTTAAGTGACCCACAACCTAGAAAAGTTCCCATGTTTCTCTAGCTTTTTGAGTTTCATAACTCAGTTAGAGTGCAAAGTTTAAGAGTTAACAATTTGGGCACGCCCAGTGGGACACATTCTTCATAATTTTTTGTTGGTTTGGTATGCAATCAACAAGTTTCAGACTTTATAGAAGTAATTTTTGCATACTTGGTGACCCCGTAAAGTGAAAGAACTTTAGAACCAATGCTGTTATAGCTTATGAGAAGAGTACAAACAAGAATTTCAAGAGAGTTAAAATTTTTGCAGCTGTCACCACCCAGAAGACAAGGCAGAGCAGGAAAAAGAGTACCTCCTTCCAAGAGAGTATAGTCTACACCACCTGGTGTTAAACTAGAATTAGTGTTTTCACCATCAAGGAGGAGAGGAAGGCCATCCAAAAGGTAGAGTAAGAATCGTTCTACCTCACCAAGCCTTAGAACAACAAGGTCACCTTCAAGCAGTCCAACTTCATTTGCTGTCTCTACAGGTTTTGCAACTTTTTCTTTTTCAAGTTCTGCTACTACAACAAGTTCATCAACTGTTTTTACATATTTGAATCCACCTCAACCACCTCTAATGGCAGCTGCCAAAAATCAACCCTTTGTGCCATTTAATGGAGGCAGTCCATTAAATTTGGCACAAAATAATGACATACCAGTGGCAGCTTTGAAAAGCTTTCCAATCTTCACTGGTGAAGACCAAACAACTCCAATTGAGCACATAAGGGATGTTCCTTCCTTATGTGGTGTTCATCATATCACACAAGAGGATGTAGTTGTAAGGCTACTTGCAACATCATTCAAAGGAAGAGCATTACAATGGTTCAAAATTCTTGGAGTAGGTTCTATTGCAACATGGGATGAGTTGGGTGACAAGTTTAGGACATATCTGATAACTTGTCACTATTGGAGTAGTTGACTACAATAAAAAGAGATCCTCAAGAGAAAATGAATGATTTTAACTTTAGATTTTAGAGGACTTGGGATAGAATCCCTGCAACAGTGAGACCACCTCCAAAATATGCATTTTTGTACTTTTTGAAGGCTCTTAACAACGATATAGCTATTACGATATAATCAATGGGAGAAGTTTCTCTATCAGATGCATTTGAAACAATAATTAGAGTAGAAAATTACTTAATACAGGAAAGAAAGATTGCTCCTAGGCCACCCATGCCCATTCTTCCAGAAATACAACCAAATATGCCACTTCAAATTCTGTCATTTGCACCATTACCTATTGTACCAACTTTACTAGCTATTGGTAAACAAGAATCTGCTGTACTAGCATAGTTTTGGGAATTGCAGGAGATAAAAGAAAGCCAACAAAATATTGAAAGTATTTTGCAGACTTTTGGAAACAAATTGGTCAACTTAGAGAAGCAACAGTCATATAACAAACCTGCAAATCAACCATTTCAAGGTAATAGGTAGCAGTACCAAGGAAATTTACAAGGTCCAAGATAGAATGTGAATCAAAGGCCTTTTCAGACATATAATCCAACACCTGTTAGTATAGCTAGGGACCTTGTCCTTGTTCAAAATAATCTTGTTGTTGATTATGAGTGGTGCTACCCATGCAATCAACCACATAATCAAGCTACATGCTCCAATGGAGTTATAAATCAAGCACTTATGGTACAAAATGCTTCAAGTTCATAGCATAATGCACTCAATGATGCACCTCCACAACACCAAGATCAACTTACAAATGAAACTACTTAACTTAACTGGCAGGGTGAGGAATTATGTGGAATGAATGTCGATGATTCTCCAGTTGCAGCAAATACAAGAGCAAAGAAAAGAGCCTTTGAACTTGATCAAGCAGCAGATAAAGGAAAAACAACAGTTGCAGGACCATCTACATCACAAGTACTTCACATTTTGCAGAGGAATCAACAAGTTGCTACTAAGGAGCAACCACACCTACAAGCTAATCATCCTGGCGTAAAGGTATATAAAAAAGTAAACCCAGCTGTACCTTAAAATATTATTGATAATATGAAAAATATGAATGTAACGATGTCTATGTGGGATTCATTAGCTATTCCAGGCCAAAAAGACATGTTATAGTCAGCTTTGTCAAATCTGAAAGTGTTTGATGAGTCTCCAATAGGTCAAGTTAGAGTTGTATTGACAAATGATCAATAGGTAAATGATAAACAACCCAATAAAGAAGAAATTAAAGACATCAAACCTCCTCTGTTTTATGTGTTTGTAATCATAGGTGATAAGTTAGTCCACAACTGTATGGTGGACAGTGGAGCTAGTAGCTCTGTAATGCCAAAACAAATTGCTGACAAATTGGGACTAAAATATCAACCTTTAGAGAAAGGAGTGATTCAATTGGATGGTACCTCTATTAATACTTTAGGTGTTATAAAATACTTGAGCCTTACCCTTCATGCTTGTCTGAACTTTTCAATTCCTCAAGATATATGTGTCATAGATCTCCCACCTTTCTTTGCTTTGTGCCTCTCTAGAGACTTTACAACCAAGATTGGATGATATGTTTTAGCTGATTGGTCACATATGTTGTTTAGAACAAGATATGGAACCAAGTTTACCATTAAATCTGAAAATTTGGCCAAAGATCACATTGAGCCATACAACCCAAGTGCTATCAACGTTGTTCCTATTGTTGCAAACACAAATTGTGTCATTTTTACTGATAGTGAACTTGTTGTCGCTCAAGAACTGCAAGCAGAAAGTGTCCCTGATGTACTGTTACATGAATGGGCAGTAGAAAATGTGTTAGAAAGTCCTAAAGACCTTATTCAAGATGTTGGTATGGGAAATTACGTGATGCTTGAACCTGATGCGGAGGTTCCAAACCTTGAAAAAGGTGTAGATCAACTGTTACAACAACAAAATGAACTGTGGGAAATGTATTTTGACGGTTCTAGAAGTAAGAATGGAGCAGGTGGAGGTGCAATGCTTGTTTCTCCACAAGGTGACAAATATTTTTCAGCCTTTCATTTTGCTTTTGCATGCTCAAATAACACTATTGAGTATGAAGGACTTATTCAAGGCCTTGAGTGGGCAAGGACAAGAGCAATTAACTATTTAAAAGTATATGGAGATAGAAAATTGATAGTTAATCATGTTAGAGGCCTGAATGTTGCCAAGAATGATGCTTTGAAGTCTTACACAAATAGAGTGTGGAACTTAATTGAAGAGTTTGATGCCTTCAATATGATTTCTATCCCAAGAAATCAGAATAAACATGTTGTCAAACTTGTAGCAATTGGAGCACAGTTTGATATCCCAAATGATATCAAAAAAGATAAAATACAATAGTATGTTAAGGTTGTAATTAGGCCATCAATTCTTGACAACAACATCAACTGGTAGGTATTTGAAAGCGACGAGTAGATTTTAACCTTTTTACTTCAAGAAGATCAATTTTCTGTAGTGAACCAGGAGAAGATTAAACAACAGTATGACGATCAAGTTATACAACTAAAGACAAGCAAGCTTCCCAAAGGCCTGGTTACCTTGGAGTTCATATTCAACATCGATGATCAACTTAAAAAAAGAAAAGTCAGCATTCAAGTAAAGGAAGATCATTATGAAGAAGTTGAAATCTTTAAAGGTAAGTTTCTTAAGTTAGGCAAAATCTATTCAGCTGAAGATAGAAAAACTTTCATTACTTTATGCCAAGAGTATCATGATGTTTTTGCTTGGAAATATTATGATTTAAAAGGGTTTGACCCTCATATTGCACAACATACAATTGAGTTAAAACCTGATGCCAAGCCTGTTAGGCAAAAACAAAGACCTTTGAACCCCAAGTTCAAACCTTTAATGATCAAAGAGCTAACCAAGTTAGTTGAGGGGGTATTGTATTTCTGATTAAACACACATCCTGGGTTTCTAACCTTGTTCCCGTTAGAAAGAAGAATGGGGAGATAAGATTATGTGTAGATTTTAGGGACCTTAACAAAGCGTCTTTAAAAGACCATTACCCTTTACCCTCAATGGAACAAATTCTTTAGGCTGTTGCTGGTTTAGAGAGATTTTCTCTTCTGGATGGGTATTCTGGTTATAATAAGATCTTAGTCAGAGAAGAGGATCAATATAAAACAACATTTACAACAAAGTGGGGCACTATGGCCTACAAGAGAATGCCTTTTGGATTATCTAATGCTGGTGCCACCTTTTAGCAAGCCATGGATATGGCATTTCAGAGTTTAATTCAAAAATTTCTGCTTGTTTATCTAGATGATGCAACTATTTATTCCAAAAATGCAGATGAGCACTTGTCAAATCTCAAGCAAGTTTTTGAAAAATGCAGAGAGTATGGAATATCTCTCAATCCAAAAAAGAGTATCTTTGCAGTTCATGAAGGTAAATTGTTAGGTCACATAGTGTCAAAAGAAGGAATTACCATTGACCTTGGAAGAGTCAAAGCTATTCTTGAACTGCCATTACCCAATCACAAGAAAGGATTGCAAAGCTTTTTAGGTAGAATCAACTTTTTAAGAAGATTCAGTCCTAATGTTGCACACTTATTACAACCTTTGACTGTCATTCTTAAAAATAATGTAGTTTTCAATTGGACTAGAGAAGCAAAACGTAGTTTTGAAGAAATCAAAGAAGCTTTAGCATCAGTCCCAACACTGGTAAACCCAAATTTCTCTAAAGATTTCATTTTATATGCTTTTGGAAGCATTAGTTCAATTTCTACTATGTTGGTTCAAAAAAATAATGATAATTTAGAACAACCAATAGCCTTCTTTAGTCAAGAACTTGCTGATTATGAAGAGAAATATACATTTTTTGAGAAACATGTTCTCGCTGTGATCTGAAGCTTAAAGAAGTTTAAACCTCTAATTTCCAACAACAAGATTCATCTTTTAGTTGCACACCCAAGTGTGAAAGAGTTTTTTTTAAACAAAGATCTGAGTGAGAAAAGAGCAAGGTGGGTCACAAAAGTAATGGAGTTTGATGTTGATATTAAGATCACAAAACTTGTCAGAGGTAGAGGACTTTGTGAGCAACTTGCCTCAACCTCTGTAGATGCACATAAATTAGAATCAGGAGTTTTTTTAGTCAATGACGATGAACTTCAGAATGTTGCTCCTGCATTAGCAGCAAGTTGGGTTCAAGAAATGACACATTTTCTTCAAACTGGTGAATGTCCACTAGATCTAAACATAGCAAAATGAAGATATTTCAGATTGCAATCAATTCCATATGTCCTCATTGACAATATTCTTTTCAGGAAAGATCTGAATGGTGTATTCTTAAGGTGTATTGATACTGATCAGATAAAAAAAGTACTTCATGAGTTTCATGATGGAACTTCAGGAGGTCACTTTACCCCTAGGACAACTGCTTGGAAAATCATGCGAGCTGGCTATTACTGGCCCAACTTATTTAGAGATGCATATGCATGGTCAAATAAATGTGTTAAGTGTACTCTTTTTGTAGGAAAAGAAAAGCTTCCTGCTATGCCTCTACATCCAATTCAAGTAGAGCAATACTTCATGAGATGGGGCATTGACTTTATCGGGCCAATTAATCCACCATCCAGTGCTTGTCACAAGTGGGTACTTACAGCCACCAATTATTTTACAAAGTGGACAAAAGCATTAGCTTTGAAAGAAGCTAATGAATCTTTTGTTTTGAGCTTTTATGAGGATATAGTCACCAGATTTGGAGTCCCTGACTCCATCATTTCAAATAATGCTCTTTCTTTTGTTGGGTTAAAAGTTACAAATTGGGTTGTTAAACATGGAATTCATTTGAATACTTCCTCCAATTATTACCCACAAGGTAATGGTTTAGCTAAAAGTACAAATAAAAATCTGATCAAAATTATTAAGAGAACCATGGAGGAGAATCAAAGGGTTTGGCATACCACATTGAAATCTACACTTTGGGCAGATAGAATAACCCCTAAGAGATCAGTCGGTAATTCACCATATGTACTTATTTATGGTAAAGAGGTCAGATTACCTCTATTTGTAGAGCTTGTAGCTCTTGACATTGTACATCAGTTGGAGATGTTTGAAGAATAGGACCCAATGTCTGTAAGATATGCAGAGCTCATGGAGCTCAAAGAAATAAGAGACAAAGCAATGAAAACTTTGGAGTATCATCAACTCCAAACAAAGAGAACATTTGATAAGAAAGCTACAACCAAAGTTTTCAAGGAAGGTGATATTGTTCTCAAGTGGGATGTATTGAAAAGTGGACTAGGAAAGCATACAAAATTTGATCATTTCTGGACTGGCCCATTTATCATCACTGAATGCAAGGAGCATAATGCATTCCAACTTTCAAACATGGATGGAGAAATGTTACCAATCCCAATTAATGGGATTCACCTTAAACATTTTTTTGAGGTATGACTTATCATTATACATATTAGGTTAGGTTTTATGCTTTCAATAAGTGCTGCCGCACTTTAGTTTAGTTGTTGTTTCATTTACCTAAGTGCTATTCCAACATAGTTTAGTAGTATCCCGTATGCATCTCTTGTTTTCAATAATTTTCCAAGTGACCTTGATTTGTTCTAATGAGTTACAACTATGTACAAGATGACTCTAGGTCTGTTTCTAAGTTTTCCTAAGAACTCCATGCCCAATGGAAGAATCTAGGCTACTGGTTATTTGTTTAGCAGGCAAACATCTAGCAAATGTCACCAAAAATGTTACCAGATTTTCACCTATAGGTTCAATCAAGTAGAACCCTCTAAATTTTTATGCAAATGGTACAATTTGAGCCTCACTATGTTGCATTCAATTATACAAATGAAATAACCTTAAAAGATTGCAATATATTAAAATCATTACATTTATATAAATGTATGAAACATAGAAAGATTTTGCACATCTTTTATGAGAAAATTTATTTTATTGAGATAAATATTCATTTAACTCACACAAGTCATGAGTTTAACTGTTACTAGCTTATTCAATGTAAATCAAAATTAACATGTACATGAATAAGTAAATGAATATAAAAGTATAGCATATAGGGAGGGTAACCAGTCATTGCTTGTGAATGATTGGTTATCTTCCGAGTCTTCTTGGCTGGCTGTCATCCATTTGTCCTGGTTTGTTCCTAGCTCCTTATGGTTCCTATTTCCTACAATTAATCAAATAATGTATTAGAGCAACACTCTAAGCAATGACAAGTTACACACCATACATGTTCATTTACCCATACATGTATAAGTTAGTCTTGATCTGCATTCAATAAACATGTGCATTACAAGTGTCCCAAAAAACCATTGAAATTGTCAAACACACTTGAAATACACATATATATTTTTTAACTTGTTTACTTCATGTACAACTACAAGTGCAATCATCTATCAAATTAAATATGAGTGGAGATAAATGTGGCTCCTACAAGGGTTGAGCCCAACTCATAGTAATGGTATGCAAGTATGAATAATATCAGTGCTGCAAGTTAATTTCATTTTCAGATTGCATTGCAAATTCAAGTGGGAAGTGATCTAAGCTTCAATTAAGTCATCATCCAAAGATAATCAAAAGAAATACTATTATAACAATCCTTCAGTTATTCAAGGAGAATAATCATTTGGGATGCAAATACAATTTAGGACTGCCATAAACAATAAACGAAAGTGATAATGGTAGTATTCCTTATGCCCATAATGAGTCAAAGGAGCAGTAGTTAAAGAAAAATACTATGAATTTTGTTGCAAAATTATGATCTTATCACTCTTCCTTGTTGGTAAGAAATGATAGAGATGGTTAAAGAAACTTTAAAAATTCAATTATAAAGAAATGAAGCAATCTCTTGTAACTAGACAATTTACCGATGTATTGATGTCTTAATTTATGATAATCCCAGAACAGTCAATCAATAAGAATGATATTTGAAAAGCAGGTATGATTCAATCACATCAAGTTCTTGTTATAGAAATGCAATTCCAATGAAACATTTGGTGTCACTCCTTAAGGGGCAGTTCTAAGAATCCTGTGGCTATCTTGTTTATTTTAGTTCAACATAGTCTTTTCTATGTGGAAATAGAGTTTGAAAATTTTGAGCAGTCAAAGGAGTCTTTTGTAACAACAATATGATAGAGAAAGCCAAAAGTCAACATGACTTCCCTAAGATCCAAAACATAATCCACCGAGAATAGCATGACAATGAAGATTTAGGCAAGAGGTCCTTGACAGTGACAAATAACATTGTTGTGGTTCAATATTAAAGTAACAATGCCATATACTACAACAACATAAGCCTTGACAACTGGGTATAAAGGTCTTGAGCAACAATTATAAGTAATTCATATATTGATTGGTTGAGGCTTTATTCTCATACATTGTAAATATGGGTACAATTATCCATAGTGACAGCTGGAGATGCTTAAAGGTACAGAGATAATGCATGATTGAAGTGAAGGAAAAGCTGCAAGTTCATAAGCAAAATAGGTGGGATGTCTCTATATATCTATGGCTTTGACATTTCATAGTGATTTTCATAATGAAGCAAATATACATGACAATCATAGCTCCTAAGAACAACACAGTCAATAGAATACAAATGTATGAGAAACTATCTACAATGTCAAATTCATAATACCTGTGGCTAGGGTATTCCCTAAAACCCAAGGCCATGATTTAATGAATGGAAAAGTAAAACTTATCTACTGTTAACAGAACAATAGATGTTAGGGTTTCATCCTTTTAAAGCCTTGATTTGTAGGGTGAGACCTCAATACGAAAGATGTATGGTGTTCAAATACTGGGTGAGTTTATTTTTTCTATTCTTGAGGGAAAATATAGTCATTATGCTGCACTCAAGTTCTTCAAAAGCTCTTCATATCATGGTCAGGAAAGAAGCTTGATGATAAGGATAAAGGGTTTTGAGAACCCTATAGTTTTCTTTTGTAGCATAAACTCATAATGCCTGCGGCCTGAAGGAACATAAAATAACTCTAATCCCAACAAAACAATGAGGGTCATAAATATAGAGTAGAGAAAGTTTTAAAATTCTTACAAGCTTTAGAAGTTGAAAGTAATGGTATGCCCACAACCATGAAAAGAAAACATATTTACTTCTTTTAGGAAATCCCAAAAAATTTAAACTCAGAATTTCCATGGCAGAATGAAGGACCAAAATAAATGCATTCTACAAGTTGAATTCTCAACATGAATACTAAGGTAAGAGGAAAATCATAAGCCTTTAAATAAATTCGCAGCTAGCCATATTAAGGAGCTTTTCTTTCAATTTTTTTTGAAGAAGTGCAAATATAAAAAGAATAAAGAAAGACAGGGGTCGAGCCTTGAATCAACAACAAATACAACCATTGACAGGTAAAATGGAAGTCCATTTTTTCCCAACATCTGAGTTGGAAGCAGCGCTGGAAATTCAAAGAAAAATGCATATGAAACATAGAAAAATACAAGTTTCTATACATTTGAACTTACCTAACTCAAAAATTTCAAGTAATACTGCAAGCATTCAGAAGTCATGGTAGTGCAACATAATGCCCAATTTGAAAATCTGGTTTCAATCCTTGTTTCACAAACCCTCCATGGTGTTGTTCAAGCTTCATTTGGAAGTTTCTTTCAAAATAAAGTAAATGATAATGTTCGTTCTCTTGCCTTCTTTTTAGGGTTTGTAACCCTAAGTTGGATGCCAATTAGACTTGGGCATTTTTATGCCTTTCATTTTTATTTATGCCCTTTCATTTTTTCATGAAACTTTGGAGCCCATGGGGAAAACAAGTCTTATGACTTGTGTTTCTTTTCTACTTATAAGTCTTTTAAAAAGACTTATAATTATTGCTTTTATTTTTGCATGTTATTTAAAAATTGTAAACATTAAGTCTTTGGAGATGTTTTATAAATCACCTAAGACTTAGGTGCTCTTTTAAATGCAAAGATAATAGAATTTTTCAATGCATGAGGAAAGAAAGATAAGTCTTGATTTATGACTTGGAGGGCAAATAGAAACATGTGCTTATGTGACCAAGTCATGAATAAATGGGGGATACTTTTATAATTATGATATGCCATAAACAAGGGAAGGTTATTTTTAGTTTTGAAACACATGGAGAGTATCTAGGGAGGTTGTGAATAGATTCCAAACACATGCCAAGGATTTTGGAGGTTTTAAATGCTTTTGAGAGCTTTTGAAGGGTTGTTTGAATAGTCATCATATAGGATCTAGTCAAGATTGACTTTTTCCACCTTTTCGAGCTTTTGTGGATGAGATTTAGGGACTAGATTTTAGGGATGATGGTTGCATCCGACCCAAGGAGGTTGTGTACTCCTTGTTTTGATGATCTCTTGTACTTAGTCTTTTGACTACTCATTTTATGAGTTAGTTCTAATTATGCAATTTATGGAGTTAGTGGTTTTACAACCCTTTCTTAGATTGAGTATGCTTTGTAACTCTTTTGGAGATATTGAATACAAAAAATACCTTGGCTAGTTCTGGTGATGAATTACTTATCTTTTCATTCTTTGTAGTTTAGTGTATGTGTAAAGATTTGATCAAGCTATTTGTGAAAGATTTCATAATTTCCGTATGGTTTTATCTCTTAATTTATACCTTTTGCAAATAGTGTGTTTGAGCAGGTCACTAATTGTGTCAAAAGGGTGCATTTTTACTTGTTGATTGTGAAGTTTACCTTTGTTGAGCTAGTTTTTGTGTTCAGACCTTTTAGTGAAATACTTATGCAACAATGCACTGTAATGGACTATACATATTCACTTCTTACTGGTTGATGTCAAGTGTTGATTTTTTTTTTAGTTTTCATTATCTTATTTCAATTAGGTGCATCACCATAGAGATAGATTATTTCATTTTATATTATCCTTACCATTTTCCCATCAAGTCATTAGTTAGGTGATAACCAACTAGGAAGCCGACCTTCTCCGGAGGTTATTTTCCATTTTTAGGTAACCCACAACCTGGAAAAGTTCCCATGTTTCTCTAGCTTTCTAAGTTTCATAACTCAGTCAGGGTGCAAAATTTAAGAGTTAACAATCATTCCCCCCTCTTTGGTAATATTTTCTTGATAATAATGGGAGGCCTTTCCCTTCCAAATATTAGAGCATAACATCTCCAAAATTTAGATGAAATGACCTAATATTAGATAGCTGATTCTTCTAGTTGGTGTAGCATGAATACATCATGTTTTCTCATGGCATGTCTCCAATTGTGCCATTTCATGGTGTTTAGGAACACCCTATGTCCCTTACACATATATACCTAGTTGTAGAAGATAGTAATTTGTATTTGGGTGCTTCAATGGTGAAGAAATTCATTGATTATTTGGATGGGGTTATGAGTTGATATTTTTTCCATTTGATAGCTTTAGTTTTTGTGAAGAAAAGGAGAGGTCATAGATTAGAAGAAAAATGTGACCATGTATTATCTTGAGAATATATAAATGTTAGTGCTCAATCAATGATGGAATATTTATTATATTTTCAAACCCGAACAAATCTCTTAATAAATGAGGTTCCTTTCATGTAAAATAAGGGGCTTGAATGCTCATTTTAAAATGTGGATAGTATTCAATTACCTTGCATCTTATATTGCACAGATTGTATTCTTACAACAAAATAAGTTATTAGATGAGGATATTTGGAGCCTTCTTTTATATATGACTCAACTTTGGTTGGGTATTTATTTGGTTTTTGTGGGTGTCTCTAGTGGTTTGTGCATTCTTTGGTGGCTTAAGATGGTTTCCTTGTCTTTGATGGAAAAATAACTAAATTGTTTGTAGTCTCCTTTTATTTATTCTTAGAGATCATCTTTGTTTGTTTCCAACATTTAAATGGGACCACAATAGTATAATCTATAAATATTATCTTTGGGACCATCTCTTCTTTACAAGGTCATAATGTGGTTTTGTATGGGGAATTCAAGGCCATCTTGGGTCCTTCTAACAAATGAAGTAGGATTTGTGCTATTGAGGTCAAAAGTGGATTTATATAGATTCATAGCACAAAATCAACTCTTTGATACTATTGAGTGTTTTAGATGAAGATGTTGAAGCTCTGGAACACCCATCTGCAAACCCTAGTGCCATTTTCATTGCCTTTCCTGCTGTTTTCACATCGTTTTTCAACACTTTAAACGTTGTGTTCTTCTAGATCACTTTTTTGGGCTTTCACTCTTATTGCTGCATTGTCTATTGGAGTTGAAGTTGGAAGCTCTGTATTTTTCTGGTGGAGTAGGCACATTCAGGCTCCTATAAACAATTTTATCTTTCATTCCTATGTTGTGGTTGCCACCATTTGGAATGAGGATAAAAATGGAGGCACGCAATTTTAATATTAGCTGTGAAAAGGGTGAAGATTTTGAAGAGGGTCAAGAGGAAAAGCTTAATGTAAATGGGCATTTGCTTGCAGAAGAAAATTTTCAAGCTGGAAAGAATGGAGACAATGAGACATCAAAAATGGAAGAAAAAAAGGGGGAAGATGCAAGTAAAATTTTAGAATTTTTTCTTCCTGATGATGTTATGGATTGCATTGCTAAGTGTCAACACAAATCTGTTTTTTTTTTTTTTTGTTAAGAGGGGTTCCTTCTGAAGCTGATTTTTGTAAATGGGCAAAGTTAAACTAGGAAAACAAGGGTTGGGAGATTGAAACATTGAGGGGTTTGGGCAAGGGTTATGTGGTTTGCAAGTTTAGGCATGTTGAACATGCTCAAATAGTTCTACAGTATGGCACATGGGTCATTTGTGGACAAGTCTGTTATTTATAGGCATGGACCTTAGACTTCCACCCAGAAGGTCTTTCCAGATCACAATATCCAATGTGGTTGGAGCTTCCATATTTAAATTTTTCCTTTAGGCCCTTTTTATGGTAGATTGTGGCTCAGTTGGGTAGAGTCATTTGGTGCAAAAACAATTATGATAATTTTGCTAGTTCCAGGGTTCATCCCAGGGTGTGTGTTGAGATGGATCTGAACCAACAATTACCTGATAATATCAAGATTATTGGGACAGGTTTTGAGTTTTTACAGCTTGTAGTGTATCTAAATAAACCAAATGCCTATTTTTATTGTCGTTAGGAAGGTCATCTGATAAGGGATTGTCTTGTCTAGCTAGAAGCAATAAAATGACATAGCCTCAAGTTTTAACTCATAACAGTTAAGTACAAGTTGAGAATCAAACCTTAGTTCCTTTAGTGCTTAAAGACTCAACTCAAACATGACAACAATCTAAAATTCCATTAGACACTCAAACAAATAAGGACTCTAATCACAATATCTCCTCATATAGAGATGTTGTGATGGAGGATGGTTAGAGGGTGATTAGGAAGTGTAAAGAACCACCTAATGTGGCTACTAGGAAAAGTGGCATCACTGATCAGTAAAGGTCCTTCCCCACTTCCTCACAACCAAGAAAAAATTCTTAGACTTGTTCTTCCCCTTCTCCACCCCCTGCTATTAGGCAAAGGTCTAGGTCTCCTGTTGCTCCCAATGTTGAGTTGGATTCTTGTAATCAATGTCCTTCTTCAAGGCTTAGATCTAGGTCTCCATCCCCCTCTACTGTTGTGCCAGACACTTTTGATCAATCCATTGTAGTTGCTAAAGGTTTGAGGTGTTGCCACAAGAGGATGACTCTTCACTTTCCTCTTTACCATGAATTTTAAAATAATGTCTTGGTATGTAAGAGGGATCTCTCTCCCTCACCGTAAATATGGAGTTAAATATGTGATTGTCAAGTAGAAGCCTGATATTATGTTCCTTCAAGAAGTTAAACTGGCTAGTTCGCGTTTTTCTTGTTCTCTATCCAATGTTTGGAGAAATGTTGTGTTTTTCCATATGTTACATAGTGAAGGTAGGGGGGGAGTAGTCATTGGTTTATCTTCTTGGATTCATAAGTTTTTCATTGATAGAGGTGAGGATCCTTCTCATAGCTGTGTGTGGGTCCTGACCTTTATTAATGGCCAACCTATTGGGTTTTGTTTCGTTTATGCTCCTAATTCAACAAAAGACATAAGTTCTTTATGGGATTGGATGGCTAAAAACCTCCCTAATGCTGATTGGGTTATAGGAGGGGATTTTAATATGGTTGAATTCCATAAGGATAGAATTTGGCAAAGTCATATTAAATTAAGCAATGAAGAATTTGATAAATGGCTATCTTGTAGAAATTTGTCGGGGTGATTGACCTTGCCCACACTAACAACTTCAATCAGGAATGCAATTGGTATACATGGTCTAATTGCAGATTTGGGGATGAGAGAAAGTTGAGTAGACTTGATAGATTTTATATTTCTCCTAACCTCCGTGTCATCCATGATTCCTCTGGCTGTAGTGTGAGAGTGGATTATTCTACTACTCTTTCAGATCATTTTCCTATATTTTGTTTCATTTCAGAAAATGCTAATAGTACTGTGGAGTCCAATCTGCCCTATAAACTTAATACTTCTCATCTAAAAAATCCTTCTTGTGTGGCTTCTCTTGTTGGGATTTGGAATTCTATACCTAAACCGAGTGAAGGAGAGTCTTATAGGGAGTGGTGGAATTTGGCTATTTGTTGTTGTGTTAAGTTCTTGTGTGCTTTTGGTAAGAGACTAGCTTGGCAAAGAAAATGCAAGGAAAAATATTTAAAGGGGAAGCTCGAACATCATAGGAAACATCTTAATGTTGATCCTAACAATATTTCCCTTCAATCTTCTATAGTAGCTTTAGAGACACATCTCTAAAAAATTGATTCTTATAGAGGACAAGGAGCAAAAATAAGAGCCAAACTTCATTGGGTTAAGGAAGGTAATAAAGGCTCCAAATATTTCTTTAAATTTCTAAACTATAAACATAAGGAGGAGTACATTGGAGCTATTCAGGATGATTATGGTCATGTGCATACCAGTCCTAAAGAGGTTATGGAATTATTTCAAAACTTTTATGAGAATCTATTCGAGGAAGAACCTCATTGGCATGATACTCAACTAGTTCTAGAAGACATGATCAAGGACATTATTCCAAAGAAGGTGGATTCTGAGTACAACAAGTTTTTGGACTGAGAAATTTCTATGGAAGATTTAGAACATGCTATTTTTTCTATGCTTTCTAATAAAAGCATTGGTATTGATAGGTTATTAGTGGAATCTTATCAAAATATGTGGCAGCACATTAAAGATGACTTCTATTTGGTGTACCTGGAGGCCTTAACCGAAGGGTCTTTAGGTACTAATATTAATAAGGGGCTTATTAAACTCCTTCCTAAAGGGAAGAATGAAGACTCTATTGCTGGTTGGCATCCTATAACCTTATTGAACACTTCTTACAAAATTATAGCTAAAGCTATTGCTTCCAGAATTAAACCAATGGTGAAAGAGATCATTAGACCAAAACAAACTGGTTTCCTTGGAGGGAGATTTATCCTTGATAACTTGATTCTTCCATGGGAAAATATTGAATGGTCTCAACAATTAGGTCAAGACACTTTAGTGGTGAAGCTTGATTTTGATAAAGCATATGATAGAATGAGATGGAGTTTTATTCTTAAAATGCTTGATTGGCTAGGTTTTGGTCCTAAGATTTGCAAACACATCTAGATGTTGTTCAATGAGGCTAATGCTTAGCTGGTGGTTAACAAGGAATTATCAAACTCCTTTCCCTTGTAGCATTCAATAAGATAAGGTTGCTCGTTATCTCCTTTTCTTTATGTGCTTGTTGTTGACGCTCTTGGGTATTTTCTTCAAAAGTATAAACAGATGAATTTAATAAGTGGTATTTCAATACCAAATGATGAAGTTGTGCTTAACTCACAATTTGTTGATGATAGCATGCTTTTTCTTCATAAGTTGGAAGAAGAGATTCATAATGTGATGGGGGTTCTTGATCTCTATTGTGCTATTTCTGGTTCTAAATTAGCTCATCATAAAACTGAGTTTATTATGGTTAAGACTGACCTTGTACCAGAGTGGATACCTAATGAATGGAAACAAATTAAACATGGAGAAATCTCTCACTACTTTGGGATTCCTTTTGGGATAGGTGTTACACTTTATGATATGTGGAAATGGTTTCTTAATAAGTTAAAAATAAGATGTCCTCTTGGGGGAATAAATTTTTGTCCTTAGCTAGAAAGATCCAAGTGGTGAATCGTATTTTTCTGGCCTCTGATGTTTATTATTCCTCTTGCTAGATGCCATCTAAAAAGGGTTATGAGGATTTAACAAAAATCATTAAGTAGTTTCTTTGGTCTAACTGGAACGGTGAGGCTAGTTTTAAATCAATCTCTTGGCTACATTGTATCCAACCTCAATCAAGAGGTGGATTGGGTTTGTTGGACCCCAAAACTCAAGGAGTTTGTTTGGCTGCTAAATGGATAGTTAGAGTTGTGGTTGGAGATGAACCTTGGAAGATATTGGTTCGTTATCTAATCATGCAGGCTGCTGTTAAAAAAAAATGGCAATCAGTTAGATGGATTGATAAAGTTTTGTTAGCTCCTTTTTTTCAGCTTAAAGCTTCCTTTCCCTTGCCATCTATATGGAAGGCTTGGCAATTGGTCTACAATTGTTTAAGTTGGAAAAGTGAATCGTTACAACACGGGTTCAGTTTTGGTGTTTCATCCATTTGGTGGAACAAAATCGTTCAATATCAAGGACAACCTCTTGCTATTGCTTTTCCACGACATGCTCTTTATTTAATAAAGGGATTCAACAATTTGATGGTTTATGGGATTTTAATACCTTGGATTGGGTTGCATGGCATATCATTAAAAATAAATTTGGTGTAAATGATAAGCTTCAATGTTTTGTTATCTTCGTGAGAGCATTGGTTCCCATGGAGTTGATTAGGAAAATTTGTACTCCCTTACATTGTAATGCCTTTAAGGATTGGTGGTGGCTGAAAAAAGTGCAATTTTGTTACTTTCCTTTGAAAAATATATATCATAGCTTGCTTCCTTCAGTGTCCCTAACTCCAAGGCTAAATTAGAAATGGAATTGTAATTTCAAAGAAAAGACTTGGAGAGGTTTGAGTGCCCAAATTTGGAGGTCTAAAGCTGAGGCGAATGCTCAAATTTTGGCTTGGAAAGTCTTACACTCAAAACTACCTGTTGGTGATAGGCTAAGATGTATGATGGTACAATAAATTAAATTCCCCTTTTGTCACTACAATGAAAGCCTAAAACATCTTTTTTGGGATTGTGCTTGGTCAAAAAGGAAATGGAATGTTATTTTCAAATTTCTTCCTGCTATCTTCAGGCATAAATTAAGATGGAAAGAAGCTTTATTGGGTTTTGGGTTGCATAGGAATGTTGTTGCTGATTCTTTGAGACATGCAATTTTACTTAATATATGGAAAAATCAATGTTTGGCTATTTTTTCAAAGCATAATGTGCACCAGGAAGCGAAAGTGCTAAAATTTTACTCTGATGTTATATTCCAAATTGTTGTGTTGTGGTCTCAATTGTAGGGGGTACCCAAAGAACAGGTGAAAATCAGCAACCACTTTGATGAGATAAAGTATCAATTACTTCAGCTTCATGAAAAAGACTCTCTATGTTCATAGCAACTACAGTGTTTGCTTAAATTCAGAATTGAATGTTGTTCATAAGCCAGATTATGGCTGTCTTGTAATGTTATTCTAGGTCTCTATGACTTAAGCTTATGTTTGTTAGTTGTGTGAGGTGTATCTAGCTGTTTGCTATGTAATTCTTCTTTTGGAAGCCTTCGTGTTGCCTTTTTCTTTTTGTACTCTTTTTGCATTGTTTCAATACAAAAAAAAACTCTTTGATACTATCCTTAAGTTGGATAAATTCTCATAGAATAGTCATCATAAAAATATTTTGTCTATATGGTTGAAAAATTGGATGACTTTGATTATCTATCAATGGCAAGAATAGAAACAACCCAATTTCACAATTAATAATTAGTAGTGACCTATAAAACCATCCAATGTGATTAGACCAAATACCATGATGAGATTTTGTGTTTTAGGTATGGATTAAAAGAAGAGAAAATATAAAATGGTCTACCCAAATTAATACGGTTGCTAGGGTTTTCAAAATCTAATGTTACACCATGTCTAAAATAATTTGTAGCATATTTTTAGACCCATCATGGATATGCATACTCAAACCTCCCTACCATTATTTCCTAGAGATATGGAGATCTAAATAATGAAGATTTTCTTTTCATTTGAGTTGCTTTATGAATCTCGATATTATTGTTCTTGAGTGCGAGAATTAAAGATGGCAATGATAGTGGTCCAAGTGACCCTTGTAACTCTCTTCCACCACATTTCCTTGGTTTGTCTTAATTTCCAAGGTTGTATATCTATATTATGCATGTTTTATTATTTATAAGGGTTGGTTATTTTGGGTTTCTATTGTATAAAGTGATAAA
Source organism: Sequoia sempervirens (assembly GCA_007258455.2). Taxonomy (NCBI): domain Eukaryota; kingdom Viridiplantae; phylum Streptophyta; class Pinopsida; order Cupressales; family Cupressaceae; genus Sequoia; species Sequoia sempervirens. The sequence goes on from VDFB02012151.1 coordinate 90,941, forward strand.
TAGTCCAGGGTTTCACTTTTTTCAATACTATTTATGTCATTAAAGTTCCTCTCTAAGTTGTAGAGAGGCAACTACTGTATCATGTGCTTGTAAATGATTGTATCCTTGGATATTTATTAATATTTTAGAGGTTTTTTAGGGTTTGAGGTGTAATAGGCCCTCTTCTTATAAACTATCTTCCACCATATTTGTTGGTATGACTATAATGGGTATTTAAAAATATTATAGAATTTTGATTTATTACATATTTATTATATGTGAGTATATTTTATCTCTTATAGATGAATATTAATAAATTTAAAGAGCGATTATTAAGTAGAACTACAGGTATTTTGCATGATATCTCTATTGTTCCTTATTAATTTTTTTGCTTGTAATGGTTGGACACAACTCTATTACCCAACAAGACATCAGTCAATAATGACTTCAACCTTCCACTGTCACCTAAAATATAAAAAGATTATTGATTCTTATGAAAATAGAAGTAGAAAATTTGGTAGTGTCCATGATTCAATAAGAAAATCGGGAAGTAATAAATTAAGTGAAATTGAACTCTCAAATATTTAGGGGATCATGACCATCATATGCATACCTTGTTGTATATAAAATGTATTGAAATAAATTAAATTTGTGGATTGTAAAATGACTACCATTTGAAAGTACATCATGCAAGGTATAAAATCATCTATAAATTTTTTATTATAGCTAGTGCTATCTTGACTTAGTGATAATTTGTAGGGGTCAAGAGCACAATTGGGTATAGCCATTTTAAGCTAATTGGGTATACACTAATTATTCATTTTGAATTGATATATTAACTTATTTAGGAGACCTATAGGAATACCCTCTTGGGTTTAAGTTGATCCCAAAGAGTATGATAGTTGTACCCACTCTAATAGTTAACCTTTAACCTTTAACCTTCTCAAGTTTGTTGATGAGCCTCTCTTTAACTTCTTGAAGAAAAATCCCTAGCCTTGAAGGTGAAGAAAAGATCTAGAATTTGGGACCTTCTATTTTAGGACCTAACACTAATGATGTGGGTAAAGGATTGAGTATATAGTACTTTTTTGATTGTGATTGAGCTAGAGATCATAATAAATAGAAGGTGGCTATATTAAAAACTAAACATGAAGTGGAGCAAAAATCTCAAACATATGAACCAATCAATCAACTTAAAATTTTATTCAACGATACAAATTATATATTTATAGGATTTATCCTATAACCACTCTTCTAACTAATAAACATTATTAATCTAATGTGATTATCAATCAATTACATTATTCTCTCCACATAATATTATCCAAATACACTAGAATTTATAAATAATAACATAGAATCCTAACATACTAGCACCCACATATATGATAACTAATTTCCAAAATTCCCCTATTAGTTCTAACATACATGGTAAGGAACTTTATTCCCATATTGCATCAATGGTTGGATTAGCCAATTATTGCTACTACCTTCTAAAATAATGTTTAAGATCCATGGTTGGCTTATGTCAATCATTTCCACCATATTCTAGATTTTTCTTAAGGTTTACCTATTTTATATTTCCCCATCAATGGAAAACATTCTTACATATTAGTTTCCACTAATGTATCATCTATTTAAAATATGACAAAATAACATGAATACAAAGAATCCTTATAATTCCTAAGAACTTTAATTTCTTTATCATTAACAAACATTAATAGTATCACTCCATTATATAATCTAGAAGACTCAAATATAGAAATAAACTTTATATAAAATACATTTTTCACATTATCATTACATTCAAGTCAATGTATTAAGCTCAACATAAGTAATTATCCTACGGTAAGTACCTAGCATAAGTTACAAACCACTAACTTTAGTTTGATCTCAAACTTATATTTGGCCTTGTTGTTACTCCAAAAAATATTTACATTTCACCTACAATTTTTATATGTTATATAGATACCTTTGACAATGATTTTTAACCTCCTTCTAATAACATATTGGAGTCTAAAGAACTAACACAAATAGGAGATTTCATGGACTTTTTTGTTTTTTAATTTTTCAAACACTATGAATTTCAAAGACTCAATCCTATCTAAACTTATTTTCATCACTTATCTTGATGTGATTTTTAGATATAGTGTCTTCTTTACGTGCTTGTGGTTCTCAAATATCAAGTAGCCCAATACATTAATAAAAAATTCATCAAAATAAGAACATAACAACTCTACAAATATATTTTTCCTAATTTATACAAGCTACAAAAGCCCTAGCTACAACCAATAGTTGCATAAAACTACCATGACTTCCTACCCATTTGGTATGACCTCATTTCTATGATGTGTGATCCCTAGTTTCTGTGTGAGCATTTCAATAACATTATTTTTTTATTTGGGATTCAAAGGAGATTTGGTCAAAGGTTTTAGAGTCTATTGATGCTAGTCTAGATTAGATGACTAGAAAATAAACTTGATGCAATGCTATGTTGATTTCATAGAGTATGATATAGGGAAAAAAATGCCTACAAATATAAAATACACTCAAAATATTTTTTACAAACCAAGGAGTTTTGTAAATAATTTTTTAAAAAAATTGTACACTTTTATTTTTTTAATTTTAGGTATGAGAATGAATGAACAAAATAGAGTGAAAAATAATGAAAAAAAAAAGAAAATGAAGGGAATTGTAAATGGATGATGAATAAGCATATATTTGCATGTGTTTCTTTTTTGTTTATATTTTTATACTCTATATATTTATAATCTCTATATATTATTTTGGTGGTCACAAGCTTATTTTCTTCATCTACAACCTTCTTTTAATGCTAAGTTGATATAGGCTTCATATCTTATGTAGTAGATTTATCAAAGGCTCTTGAGTACTCCTTATATGATAGCAAGTTTTATTTTTTGTTTGCATGGAAACAATAAGTTTTTATAGTATTTTACATGTCTATTTTCATATGGTAGGTTCCAATTTATTTTGGATGAACCAGAGGTATTTCCTTTACTTTTTCACAATCTTTGTGTATCTACATTCCTATTAGGATTAAAAAAACTATCAACAATTGATCTTCTTTAAATCTATCTAATGAACCTAAGATATTTCCTTTACTTTTCACAATCTTTGTGTACCTACATTCCTATTGAAGCATTTAAAAAAATCGTGAACAATAGATCTTTTTTAAATCTAACAATGTGAGTTTTATTGCATCTTATGGTGATGTTAGCATTGGACCCACCATTCTTGATAATTTTGGTGTATTTGGTTCTTAAAAAAAGAAGGTATATTTATCATACTCAACATTCAAAAGAATTAATGGGTTGTTGGTATCAATCAAATCTAACAATGTAGACTATACCCTTTCAAGTGATGACATTGGTGGAGAGCCCACCTTGGTTTCAAAAGTTATTTCAAAATTTTTTTTATGGTTTTCCTTTCAAATGGATCACTCACCCAAAGGTCATTAATCTTTTTTATATCTAAATGTCCATGGGTGGTGATTTTAGTTCCTTTAAAATTGGCTCCCTCATTATGTCTACCATGGTCCCCACTTACTTTACTTTACTCACTTTGTTTGGTATTTATATATCAATAGAGGTTCCAAGAAACATTTGAATCCTTTAGTATTTTGCTCCCACCAACATTATTTTTATGTAATTTTTAGGCTATTTTCTATTCTTTTATCCATAGTTGGGAGATTTTAAATTGTGAATATAGGTAGCTTCTAATGTGTTTATATTAGTGGATTTGTACTTGGAAAACAAGGGCTCCACCCCTCAACCCCACCTATAATAAAATAGGGGTGCACTTGATCCATGATCCCTCAAATTCACAAGGGGCCACTACACCCTTTAACCTACCAATGGCTACCAACCCTAGATCCCTAGTCTAACACCTTAAAAAAAGAACACCTAAAGAGGATTCCACCTATCAACTATGTTGTGTTTTGACTCTATAATGAATAGATTCTAACACTTAGTCTTTTGATCTAACAGTTGCAAGCGAGCTTCCCCAAGAATTGCTATAAATATGTTTTTCACTATAAATATGTATGTGGTACTAATGATGGAATAGGTGTATGACGCACCTACACTTTCCTCTCTAGTTTCATTAGGAAAAGAGATACCCTAGGACAAGATTAACTTTCAACCCTTAGGTGAGTCAATCTTAATGGAGATCTTGTTGTTTTCCTTATGACCTAGGATAGGGTAAATCAACTGAAGCATCACTTTTAGGAGATTAATGAAAAATACCAAATGAATGTAATAATGCAATGTAACACATGAAATCACTAAATTAAACCTTAATATGATAGAATCCAGAAAGAAATTATAGATCAAGGGCTTGATTTTATGCACCTGTCACAAAAAGGTTGTGTTGAGTGTCCTCCTGGGATTCATTTACCCAAGGGTGAATGGTTCTTGCTACAAGGGTTAAAAATTTTCTTTCATAGTCCTCTGGTGGACTATGCCTGCACTCTCAATTCCTTTGGGTTTCATAGTCAAAAATTTGGAAATAAATTTTGAAAGTGAGTTTGCATGGCTTGACGACAACTTTGACAACTTTTGCAACTTTGGCAACTTTTCCAATTTTGTTCTTTTGATAGATCTTCAATCCTTCTTCAACCTAAGATTTGCAAAACACACAAGAGGGATTTTTTTTTTTGGTGAATTGGGGTTTGCCTTGGTCAAACCCCGTTTTGGTAATTAAACCTTGAATTGAAACAATGACACATGAAAGGAATGATGAATGAACAATTGGTATGTTTCAACTCACCAAACCCTTGATTTGTAACCCTTGAAGGACTAAAAATTAGTAGATATCTTCGAGTTCTTGATCTTGCATGAAATGGATTGATTGATGATGTGATCTTGATGCTTGAAATTTGACTTGAATGCTTCAAACCTACATCACAATGTTAGCTCCAAAAACATGCATGATGCTTGACAACTTTGACATGATGCTTGAGATCTTGATTGCTGCAACAAATGCTTGAGAAATCTACTCTTGAATACCTTTTGACAATAATCTTTGCTATATTTTTTGCTCTCATGAATTTATAGGCTGCTTCTAGGATTTGAAATGATAAAAGACCTTGCTTTTATAGAAAAATTATAATTTCCCAAAAATTGAACATTACAAGCTGACACTTAAAACTTGAATTTAGGACTTTAAGATGCCACCAAAAACATGTTTAAAATTTGAATTTTTGATCTTAAAGGGGACTCATTCAACCAAGTATGAATGGGTCTTGACCTAAATTGCTAGGACCTATTCATCTCAAGGTGATAAAAATGATAATTGCATTAATTAAATCATAACTTCCCTTTTAGAAATTGCAATTAATGAGGCTTGTAGATTCAAAATAGGGCCAATTAGAGGCTTAATTAAGTCCATTTAATTAAGGGACCCAAACATAGTGTAAAAATGTAAAGGAGTACATTTTCCGAAACTACATTTAGCCCCCACTTTAGTGAGAGGATGAGCCATACACTCAAACTCACACTAAAGTAGTCAAACAAGCATCAAGAGAGATCTAATTGTACAATTTTTGGATAGATGAGATAAAAAAGTTCAAGGAGGATGATCAAGCCCCCAAGATCTAAGATCTCATGACAAACCAACAAAGGCACAAAGAGACACATGCCTATGTTAAATATGCAACATGAAGACAAGATACACAAGCATACAATGTCAAAATTAATGAGAAGAGAAAAGGGGTGGATCAAGCCTTGATTGTTTTTACAAATGGTATGGATCAACCTTATATGTTTGTCCAAAAATGTTTACAAGTGGAAACTCGATGTCCACTATGTAAACCAAATACACTCACATGGGCTAGTGAAATTAGTTGTCCACTGGGTGAGCCCCAAAAAGTGGCTAATGGGAAGTCATGTCAGGTCTAGGCTCCCATTGTACTAAACATAGCAAAGTTATACCTTCTGAAAACTTTGATAAGGCACCACACAAATGGTCACAAGGCTAGCAAGCTGCGTTATACTAGGCACTCATGAAAAAGGCTCCACTAGCAAGCAAGTTGTGTTATGCTTGGTGACCTTGAAAAACATAAAGGCTCCACTGGAAATCAAGCTATGTTATTCTTGGTGGCCTTGATACATGCAATAGGATATTCAAAGGGATTTTTCTTAGCTCATGAAAGGTCTAACCTTAGGAACATCATGTATAATGTCTCCAAGAGAGGACTAGTCAAGGATAAAAGGATTTGCAACTTAGGGAATGCAATTCGTAGCATCACCACTAAGAGGAATGCCATATGCCAAGAAAGGTCACAATCTTGAAGGACATCAAACCTAATGAAACCACCAAGAAGACACATCACTTGAAGTAAGAGGACCACACTTTCAAGCAAACAATGAGTGGGGACGCATATGCCCCCACTTTAAAGAAATTGCTAAACACCATGCTATGAGAAATTACTTTAAAGTAGAATACAATAAATGCCAATACATGAGATATTTCTTTGGAAATCCCTATGTAAACATATGTTTCTGAGATAGAGATATGTCATGAAAGGAGGGTTTCCCCCCATATGCAATCCTAAGATAACACATAAGGGATCCATGGATTTGGGGTAAGAGTTTGTCATTGCTACAGTGATATAATCGAGCTCAGAATCGCCATCATTTCCCAAATGACTCATAAGCACAAATGAAGAATGACACATAGAGAGTAAGAAAAAAGGGAAGCTTTTGGGTCAACATGGAAGAGACCTAAATGTCTCGATGCCTTGCATCATCCCCAAAAGGAAAAAACAAGATGAAAGGGTTTATGACATATAGAATAATGTAGATACAAATAGAAGAATGTCACAATGGATTGGCTTCCTTTGTATCCTTGCACCAACAAAGTGACAAGGGTCATCCAAATTAGGCTCCCAAACATATAAAGACACATGAAGCAACACTATATGGGGGATCACCTTATGCACATGCAATCACAAAAAACACAAAGAGAAGACTAGTATGACACATGCGAGTCAACCTATAGTAGGTCATCCACATCTCAATCTTGTTCATCATATGCAAAAGGCAGATAACTAGCCAAAGGGATAAGTGTCGTACTAGGAGCATCACCAAGTTCAACACATGGTGAGTCACTCTTGTTAGGAGGATCATCATGGTTGTTATAATCTAAGCTCATGGAAGAGGAAAACAATAAATTCAATTCATTATGCACTTCCTCATCAATTTTAGCAATCTCATCATCATCATCCAAATTAATCACAACAAGAGGCCTAATGACAATGTACATAAAAGTTTCTTGTTGTTTTTGTTGTGGTGAAGGTGGAGAATCATCATACTTTGTTTCAATTGGTAGTTTATCTTTGTTTTCTTTTGTATTCTCTTCTTTTAATCTATGAGAAATAGCACAACATCTATGCCTATGCTCTTTATCATTTCTATTTATTTTTGTATGATTTTCAAGTTGTGATTGTGTAGGAGCGGGTTTATCAACCATTATTTTTTCCTTACTACAAGGGAGGAACTGAAGGAACCATGGGAGGTTGTTCAACCACTTTCTCTTTAGCTTTATAAACTTGTTTGATCTTAGGAGGCACAACGAGACTTACATTGTTATCTCTTGGTCTTTTATAGGAAATAGGTGAAGGATTTATCATGGGTTGGTTGCAGTTACTTGGAAGGGATTTTGGTTCAATTATGGTTTCATCAATGATAGGAAGCTCAATCATGGGTTGAGGCATGTTGCTAAGGGATAATTTTTTTATGTGATTTTCCTTAAAATTTTGATAGGATTTGAAAAAGAAGTCTTCATGAGATTTAATAGGTTCAGGCCAAAAGAAATCCAATGAGAAATTCCCATGGGAAGACACAGGATTAAAGCCACTATGGTGCATAGTAAATATACCATTGCCAAATGGAAATTTTAAGCATTTATGCACTATCGACGAAAAAAAATCAATGGAGCATAGCCATGGGTAACCAAGCTTCACACAAAATTGGGCCAACAATGGGATAATGGAGAATGAGACATTCAATTATTTTGGTCCAACTTTTAGAGGAAGAGTTATCAAACCTATCGTAGGGCAAGCAAAACCATTATGTGTTTTGATCCATGCTCTAGATTTCTCATAATAATATTAATAAAGTTTATGCACAAACAAAAATTCCTTAGTGATCACATTCTCTACACACATAGGATAAATTAATATCCCATTAGTAGGCTTGTCATTGATTCTTCCGATGATGTAAAGAGGACCATTAGGTGCACATCTAATTATGTCATTTTGTGAGAAAGAAATGTAAAAGGGAATTTTGGTTTGGCCCTTATGAGGTTGAACATCAATGAATCTGATCATACATTCTATATCTCCTTCATTTTCATTTATATTGTCATTATTTGTATCTCTAAGTTTTTTAACATTCATCACATAATTTTGGGCATCACTAGCTTTCACAAAAGATATATTATGGTTTGGCATGGGGTTGGTAAAGATTTGAAAATTTTGGTTGGGTGGGGAAATGGACTTATTTCCTTGATCATTAACACCACTAATTTGGATGTGATTAGAATTAATGAGGTCTTGCACAATATGTTTAAGATGCTTACATTGTTTTGTATCGTGGCCATTTTTGTTGGTGATAATGGTAAAAAGAATTCAAGTTAAATTTTGGAGGTAAGGGCTTTGTTGTATCAATGGCTCTTACAGGAGGTAAGGTAACTAAGTTCTTACTTATAAGTTGCAACATGATGGAGTGAAGAGTATCAGGTAAAGGGGTAAATTGTATACTCCTCTCCCTAAATGGATATGGATTTGTTGTTTTTATAGCAGCCACTTGGGTGTTAACATGTTGATTTTTTTTAGGTGTATTTATTTGTAAAAAAGCCTTTATTTTTTTTCTTGAAAGGTTGGAAATTGCTATGGGGCATATATTCAAATTTATTAGAAGGGTTAGAAGGAGATTTTACTTCATGATGACTAACCGAATTTTGATAGTCACGAAGGGCTATGCACACATGTATAAAGGAGGGAAATTTCATCATCCCAAGCTTTTCTTGCATTTTGTCTTGCAAAATTTCTATGAACATTCTTTGAAGGTTAGCATCATGAATCTTAATATTTATTTGTGAGTAAAGCAATTGGTATCGTGCTATGAAATTAGTGACCTTTTCATCTTTGTTTTGATTACAATGTATTAAATCAGCTAAGGTTATCTTGGGACCCATGTGCACTTGGAAATGGTTAAGAAAGGCATCAACAAGTTCATTGAATGAACTAATTAATTTATTCGGTAAAGAATAAAACCACTCCAAGGCAGTGTCTTTCAAGGATCTAGGGAAAAGTTTAGCCAAGAGTTTATCCTCAAAAGTGAAGTCACTACATAAGGTTGTGTATGCTGAAACATGGTTACTAGGGTCTCCTTTTCCACTATATTTCTCAAATCTAGGAATCTCTATACCTTGTGGAATTTGTACTCTATAAGGGGTTTCTTTTGACATATTGTGAAGGTTGGCCATTTTGACTTTGGTTCAATGTGGCAATTTGTTGTTGGAGGGTTGAAACATTTTGCAAGAGTCGATTAAAGATGGGATCTTGTTTGTGTTGTGAGATGGAGGTGAGTAAGGTGGAGGTGTATATGTATTTAGATGACTTGAATGAATTGTAAGTTTGTGAGGGGAGATAGATTAGGAGATATGAGATTTGAATGCACAAAGCTAAAGGGATTGCTAGTGGAAATACCTAAGGTGGTATTGACATTGCTAGTAGGTTGTTTATTTGTTGTAACACTTGGATTAGTGTATGTTGGAATAGAGGTCATAGTTGAAGGAGGAATTGGATTCCCACCTTGACTTTGAGTTAACCCCAAAGTTTGAGCACAACTAGTCATTGTATGGACATGTTTATCAATAATATGAGCTAGGATACACACAATATCTATTCCTTGTTCATTATCAAGAATTTCCCTCATGTTATCTATGATGGGAATTGTAGTACCAACAATGTATTCAAAACTCACAAAGTTTTTCAATTTCTCTATATCTTCATCCATTTGTTTTAACTCTTCTCGAGGGACATTAGCAAGCATTGTGTCAACATCAATTACATTGGTTGTGGGAAGGGTGGTCATGGGAAATGAGGTATCAAAGCTATGGTCCATAGTGGGCTGACTAGTATCAACACAATGAGTGAAAGAGTTGGAAAAATCAAGATAGGCAACAAGTGTAGTAGTGCAGGATGACATGAGTCTCAAACTACGTCTCACTATAGTATTGGTAATAAGACACTAGGTTTTGAAGCTCATACAAGTTTCACCAACCTAGGTGCACCCAAAATAGAGAATAGGCACTAGATAAATGTAATGGAACACCCTAAAATATGAAGTGCAATGCAAGTATGTAAAAAGAGAGCAATTTTTAGATTTTAAACAAGATAATTTATTGATTATGCTATGTAAAAACTTGAAAATGATGTCTTTTAATGCCAATTTTGATTTTCAAATAATGCTCTCAATTTGACCAATTAAATGTAATGCAAAGAATGACTATTTTTTTTAATTATGAAGCTAAAACCCAAATTTAACATCAGATCAAAAGAATGTAAACAGAGATAAATTATTTCCCAAAAGTTTGAAACACCTATACAAAGACAAGTTCGCCTTAGGGCGATTGGGTCTTAGCATAGGGGTTACAAAAATTTGAATTTGAGTTGGAAGTTCAAATCTAGGGATTCTTGTTTCAGACTATAAACTATACTTTCAATGACTGTTTTTTTAGATTTTGATGCTTAAATGAAAGTGTAATGAATGAAAAATTATGAGAAATATGACACTTTTTGAAATGCAATTTTGACTCAATTTTTGAATATGAATGATTGAAAACACACTAATATGCAAGTATTATGCAAAATTAATGTAATATGCATACAATTTTTTAATTTTTTTAAGATTTTAAAGGATGCAAAATGCAAACCTAAAACCCTAAATGAAATAAAAACTAATGCAATTTAACAACCCTAAATGATATGCAAATCAATGCAATGCAATTCAAAGTAATGCAAATACTAGATCTATGGTTTGAATGGACTCCAAATCTCAAAGTTTATAGTGCCAAAATATCGGGTTCACCAAAATGAAATGAAGGAAAATGATGTATGTGGTACTAATGATGGAATGGGGGTATGATGCATCTACACTTTCCTCTCTAGTTTCATTAGGAAAAAGAGATCCCGTAGGAAAAGATTGACTTTCAACCCTTAGGTGATGAGTCAATCTTAATGGAGATCTTGTTGTTTTGCTTATGACCTAGGATGGGGTAAATCAACTAAATTAACACTTTTGGGAAATGAATGAAAAATAAATGAATGCAATAATGCAATGTAACACATGAAATCACTAAATTAAACCTTAATATGGAAAAATCCAGAAAGAAATTGTAGATCTAAGAAGGGCTTGATTTTAAGCACTTGTCACATAAAAGGTTGTGCTAAGTTTCCTTCTAGGACTCATTCACCCAAGGGCAAATGGGTCTTGCTACAAGGGTTGAAAATTTGCTTTCATAGTCCTCTGGTCCTATGTCTGCACTCCCAATTCCTCTAGGTTTTACAGTCAAAAATTTAAAAATAAATTTTGAAGGTGAGTTTTTGTGGCTTGACGACAACTTTGACAACTTTTCCAATTTTTCTCTTTTGATAGATCTTCAATCCTTCTTCAACCTAAGATTTGCAAAACACACAATAGGGAAAAATTGTTTGTTTTTGGTGAATGGGGGTTTACCTTGGTCAAACCCTATTTTGGTAATTAAACCTTGAATTTGTAAGGAAGTTAAGGTAGTGGAACAACTTCCTACACTAATATTTAGAGGAGAAAAATGCAAAACTTTACAGATATTTAACAGTTACAAAAACTTTAACAAAAATAAACACAAATATCATGCATGCCACAACATAATGATTTATGTGGGGAAACCCATTTTAGGAGAAAACTCCACACTCCAAAAGACACCCAATATATTTTTCAGAAATCTAAAGATTACAATATACTTGCAGAGCAAACTTCTCACAAGAGTATCACCACCAAAGATCAAGAGACAACATGACCACTATCAGACTCTCAGAATACACCCCCGTCTACATACATCCTAGCCGCTTATAACAAGTTTTTTGGAACTTTCTAGAATTAGAGTTTTACAAGGTTGTTTTCCATTTGACGTGTTAACAAAAAAACCTCGACATGTCTGATCAGTCTAGTTTATGGTTTAATTTTGGTAGAATTTATGATCCATTTGCTGAAATTGTCATGAACCTTGATGTTTGAATGCTGATATTTCCTCAAAACCATAGACATTGGGCCTAATTTTATCTCTGCAAATCTTTAATGACATTGAAATGTTATATGGACTATTTGTGTTAATTCTACATGTGGATTAATGAATGTTCTTTAAGATAGTTATAGATATGCGATTATTGTGTGTACTAATATTGCCATGTAGATATGATTTGAGGCCAATAAATTGAGAAGATTCTACCAGCTGGTCATTCACCATAATGGTTAATAAAGTGGTCATACAAAGGTCAATGGAGGGAATCATTCAAAGAGGTTGATGGTGGGAGATTCCTCATGCAAACCAAGTTGTAACCACCTCGTAAATGATCTTTATTGCTGTTGAGTGAATATAGGCATTAATTTTGTGCTAAATCTGTGTTGAGGCAAGCAGGTCTGACCAGATTCCATGCACGTGTAACTGCCTCTCCACTTTCTCTACTTTCCCTAAAATGGCATCCTCCCAATTCGAGTTGACTGCCTTGTTTAGTTAGTAGCTTCTTTTCCTATAAATAAGAGTTAGATGCTCCTTCTCAAGGGTTTGCACGATTTGATGATGTACTTGCATTCTTAGTTTCTAGTAATACAATTACACTACTCTATTGTACTCATGTTTTCCAATGAATAAGATGAAGTTATAAGTCTGTGCATCTAAGTTTACATTAGTTTTAGAGGATAATCATCCAAGGGGGCCCACTTGGTGAGCATTCCATCTTTAGTTTAGTTTAGTTATTACTTTTTGTTTACTAATTAGTTGAGAATCTGACACTGACTATTCCTATAGCCACTAGAGTCCCATTCTATGACTGTTCCTACAACCAAGGCAGATAGAGTAGTTTCCTATTTGTTCACTTAGATTTTCATTTTTGTCATGCATTTCAGATTAGCATAGTTGTTGGTTGATGTTCAACACTTATGTTATTTCTTTCCAAGCAATTTACCTTCAACATTGTGTTTTTCTTAGTTGTAGAATGAATATGGCTACTTTTGATCCTTAATGCACATACTGTGCTGACCCATTTCAAGTTCACGTCCCTGGGTTGACAAGTTAAATGCACCTTCATGATGATTGAATGGCTATTTAGTTTATATGTCCAATCTCTGAATCACAACTGTAAGGGCTTAGTTGTTAGATCATTGTAGGAGGCCAATAGTGTTAGCAGGCAAAAAAAACTTGACGTGTCAATAGGAGAAAACCTTGATGTGTCAGTGGGAAAACCTTGATGTGTCAACGGATTTTTTTTTGGGGCAATGCCCCAAACCCCATATCTTGCTACGAGTGTATATTATTTACATGATCAACCACCATAAACCAACATACATCCTATCAACAATAAACTATATATAAGTGCAAGGTTGAGACACATTTTCCCAACAAATTTCCCACTTGTTGAACACCTTGCAAGAGCAACGTGAGGGTGTAACCATCATCTCTTTAATTACTAGGGGCCAAAAGGCCCATAATCTTTGAACACCATATGAACTTTGTGCTCACAGGCTTAGTTAAAGAATCAACAACATTCATCAAAGTCTCTACCTTAACTAGCTTCTCCCTGCCATCTTCAACCATATCTCTAACAAAATGATACTATACATCAATGTGCTTGGTCCTGGCATGAAATGTTGGGTTCTTGGCTAGACATATCGTACTCTGACTGTCATAATAAATTTTCATTGCACCTTGTTTTATTCCAATATCTGAACACAGTCTCTTAAGCCAAATGGCTTCTTTACAAGCATGAGTAGCTACCATATACTCTGCTTTAGTAGTGGAAAAAACAACCACATCCTGTCGCTTACTCATCAAACTAATTGAACCACCAAATAAAGTAAAAATATAAGCACTGGTGTATTTTCTGCTATCAACATCACCTGCCTAGTTTGAATCCACATAACCATGAATATCAAGTCAAGGGAAATATTGTCTTTAGTCATATTACAATGATAACATAAGGAATAAAATGAGGCACCCTACAAATATTTGAAGAATCTTTTAATTGCATCCTAATGAACTCTACCAAGATTAGACATATATTTGGAAAGAACTCCCACTTCTTGAGCAATGTCTGGTCTAGTACAAACCATAACATACATCAAACTTCCAACTGTACTCTGGTAAGGCACTCTGCTCATGTCTTCCATCTCTGATGGAGATGTTGGACAATATGAAATAGATAAATTTGTTCCAACTGAAACAAGAACACACAATGGTCTACAATCCTACATATCAAACCTCTATAAAATTGAGTTGACATACTTGCTTTAGCCAAGCCATAGCTTTCTGTTCACTCCATCTCTTTTAATTTCCATCCCAAGAATGCGTTTAGCTGCACCAACATCTTTGATTTCAAATTTAGTAGCAAGTTGAGATTTTAGTTCTAAAATCATACCTTTCCCTCTACCAATAAATAACATATCATCAACATATAATACAATAAACAAGAAACAATCATAATCAATTTTATAATAAATACAATGATCTAATTTAGAATGCTCAAATCCTAAACTCAACACATATGTATTAAATTTTTGGTACCACATCCTAGGACTCTGTTTTAAGACATACAAATATTTCTTCAATTTGCAAACCAACTTACTTTTACCTTTCACCACGTAGTGCTTTGGTTGTGTCATATAAATATCCTCCTCCAAATCACCATGAAGGAAAGAAGTTTTCACATCCATTTGCTCAACCTCTAAATCATAAGCATCGACAATAGAAAGCAAAAATCTAATGGATGTCATTTTGAAACAAGAGAAAATATCTCACCATAATCAACACCCTCAACTTGAGAGTAACCCTCCACAACCAACCCTGCTTTGTACTTCTTAATACCTCCATCTGAACCAATCTTTTTCTTGAACACCCATTTACAACCAATAGGTTTTCATCCTTCAGGAAATGGGTACAAGATCCCATGTATCATTCTTTTTCAAAGATTCCATTTCTTCATCCATAACAATCTTCCAGGATTTTGCATCATTCATACCTAGTGCCTCTTCTATAGATCTAGGTTCATCCATGTTAGTATTCAAAGAAAAAATGAATCTCCAATCATCGAGTGAATACCTTTCAGGTGGTTTTCCATGCCTTGTAGACCTACGAACAAGCTGAGTTGGAGGTTCTTCCTCCTCTTATGAAGATCTAGAGCTAGATGAGCTCTCCTCAACTTCTTGTCTATCCTTAGGCCTCGATTCAACTTTCTTAGGTGTAGAGGAAAATTGAATCACATCTTCCTATTTACTTTGTTCTAGCTGTGCAATGTAATAGAAGAAGGCTTAGTTTCTCTAAAAATAACACTTCTACTATGTATTACCTTCTGTGCAATAGGATCCCAAAGATTGTATCCTTCCACACCATAACTATATCCGATGAAGATACATTTCACAACCTTGTTCTTTAACTTTGTTCGCTTCTCCTTTGGCACATGTACATATGCCTCACAAAAAAAAACTTTAAGATGTCTTAATGAAGGCTTGCGACTTGACCATGCCTCTATAGGCATCTTATCAACAATAGGTGATGTAGGAGACATGTTAATTAGGTAACAGGCAGTGGCAATAGCTTCAACCCAAAACCTTTGTTTTAGGCCAACACCAGTCAACATACTCCTAGCCTTCTGTATCAGTGTCTTGTTCATTCTTTCTATAACTCCATTCTGTTGTGGAGAATAAGGAGTTGTCTTCTATCTATGAATACTAAAATCTTTACATAATCTATCAAAATAATTAGAGCAAAATTTATCGCCATTATTAGTCCTCAAACATTTTATTTTCTTTCCAATCTGCAACTCAACCATTGCTTTAAATTCTTGAAATCGACTGAAAACTTCATATTTACTCTTTACAAAATACATCAAAATGAATAAGATCCAATATTTATGGGAACTCAAGTAAAACTAAATGCGGTTTTATTTTGGACCATAAATGTAATGCTCACAAAAATTGAATTCAAGATTACAATTAGAAAAACCTTCAACAAGGTTTTTATTTTTCAAGGTCCTTAGACCCTTTTCTCCAATTTGGCCAAGTCTCTGGTGCCATAATATAGTTTTCTCTATAGATAACTTTGTATTAGAAGAAAGAGCACCCTTGGGTACCCAAAAGCCATGACCATCTACTGAATGTGAAACCCTCACTTATTCTACATACTTTCTTTTCATAGAAGTACCATTGCACTCAACAGTGCATGTGTCAAGCCTATACAATGTACCATACCTGACATCTCTAGCAATCACCACAACACCTCTAACCATCTTGCATCCTGCATCAGAAAATACTACCTGCATACCTACATCTATTAGTTTTCCCACAAATAATTTTTTTTATGCTAATCTAGGAATATGCAACACACCATTAATCCTTTTTATTCTACCATCAGGAAACCTAATTTTAACTTTACCACAACCAAAAATGTCTAAATGAGAATCATCACCCAAGTACACCTTACCTCCATCAAACTCTTCATATTCACAAAACCAATCTTTATTAAAGGTCATATGAAAAGATGCACCCGAGTCAATTAACCATGCATCATTACCTACATAAATTGCCAAAGTTGTAATGAATGCATCACCATCTTCCTTCTCAGACTTGAAATCAAAATCAAATTTCTTATTTTCCTTCTTTTCTTCTTTGCATTCCTTAGGGACATGTCTAGGCTTACCATAGTTCTAGCAAATAAATTTGGACTTTCCAGGAGATTTAGATCTCCCCTTGGACTTGGATTTTTCACGCTTCTCATTATTCTTACCTTTTTCCTTAGGTCTTCCAAAAACATTTAGGGCCTCCTTGGCAGTGATGGATACCTTCCTCCCCATCTCTTTAGAAAGAAAAGAACCCACCACATCTTCAGTCTTCAATATAACAAAATTACTCCCAATAGCCATAACAAGAGAATCCCACGAATCAAGAAAATAACAAAGCAAGATTTGACATTTCTCCTCCTCATCCATTTTGACACCAATTGATGCCAAATGAGCCACCAACATATTGAATGCTTCTAGGTGGTCTATGATTCATCCACCCTCTTTGATTCTCAAGGAATACAATTTCTTCCTCAATAAAATATTGTTCACTAAATATTTGGCCCGATACATCTCACCAAGCTTCTTCCATAGTTTCTATGCAGAGGTCTCTTCATGGACATTAATTAAAACAGAGTCTTCCAAGCACAATTTGATTAGAACCTTGGATTTATGGTCCATAACATCATATTGAGCAGGTTGAGTAGGATCTGTAGGCCTTGAAACATTCTCATCAACAACATCCCACAGATCTTGATCTATCAACAAATCCTCCATCTTTAGCTTGCACATCTCAAAATTATTTCTAGAAAATTTCTCCACCTCTATTCTCCCTGATGAAATTTCCATTTGAAAATTCCTGTAACAAGATCATAAAGTGTCTTCTACACAAGCTCCCACTCAAATATGGACTAGTTCAAAAAACTAAACCCACAATTGAAACCAAAGGTAATTAAGCTATGATACCACTTGTAAGGAAGTTAAGGTAGCAGAACAACTTCCTAGACTAATCTTGAGAGGAGAAAAATGCAAATCTTTATAGATATTTAATAATTACAAAACTTAAATAGAAATAAACACAAATATCATGCATACCACAACACAATGATTTACATGGGGAAAACCCTTTCGGGAGAAAAACCCCACACTCCAAAAGCCGCCCAATATATTATTTAGAAATCAAAAGATTACAATATACTTGCAAAGCAAGCTTCTCACATGAGTATCACCACCAGAGATCAAGAGATAACATGACCACTATCAGACTCTCAAAATACACCCCTGGCTACATACATCACAACCACTTATAACAAGCTTTTTGGAACTTTCTAGAATTAGGGTTTTACAAGGTTTTTTTCCATTTGACGTGTTAACGAAAAAACTTTGACATGTCAGTGGGAAAACCTTGATGTGTCAATGGATTTTATTTTTTTGGGTGATGCCCCGAACTCCATATCTTGCTATGAGTGTACAATATTTGCATGATCAGTCACCACAAACCAACATACATCCTATCAACAATAAACCATACATAATTGCAAGGCTGAGACATATTTTCCCAACAGAATTGAAACAATGACACATGAAAGGAATGATGAATGAACAATTGTTATGTTGTAACTCACCAAACCCTTGAAGGACTAGAAATTAGTAGATCTCTCCAATATCTTGATCTTGCATGAAATGGCTTGATTGATGATGTGATCTTGATGCTTGAAATTTGACTTGAATTCTTGAAACCTACATCACAATGTTAGCTCCAAAAACATGCATGATGCTTGACAACTTTGACATGATAATTGAGATCTTGACTGGTGCAACAAATGCTTGAGAAATCTACTCTTGAACACCTTTTTACAATAATCTTTGCTATATTTTTTTCTGTCATGAATTTCTAGGTTGATTCTAGGATTTTGAAATGATAAAAAAGACCTTGCTTTTATAGAAAATTTTCTAATTTCCTAAAAACTAAACATTACAAGCTGACACTTAAAACTTGAATTTAGGACTTTAAGATGCCACCAAAAACATGTTTAAAATTTGGACATATGATCTTAAAGAGGACCCATTCGTCCAAGGATAATGGGTCTTGACCTAAATTGCAAGGACCTATTCATTTCAAGGTGATAAAAATGATAATTGCATTAATTAAATCATAATTCCCCTTTCAAAAATTAAAATTAATTAAGCTTGTAGATGCAAAATGGGGCCAATTAGAGGCTTAATTAAGTCCATTTAATTAAGGGACCCAAATATAGTGTGAAAATGTAAAGGAGTACATTTTTTTGACACTATAGGGAGATATACACATTATTAAATAATCATTTATTGTGGTTTTTCTTTAATATTTAATGTCAAACTTTCTCCCCCTTTTATGAGGAGTGTGAGGGAAGTTACTCAAAAAATGGGATGTCTATTTAGGTTTAGCATGGAAGTGAATTTTGTCTCTTAATTAAATTTCCAAAATATTGTTACATAATTTCCCATGTTCCTATTAGATGTTGAAAGTTGTAAAATATCTAAAAGGTTCTAAGTCTAGGGTATTCTCAATTATTTGTTTCAATTTTAACAAAGTTGTAAATTTTTTAAGGATTTTTGAATTCCTTTTAGTTATTCAACCTCACATACTCATTGTTGACCCCAAATCAAATATTTGATAAGTTCATTAGATCCATTTATTCCTACAATTTCCTTTGTTCCATCTATTTGCAAGTTTTTGATGAACGATTAGACTTCATCTTCTTCTTCCCAACCTTTTTTCATCTTCCACATCCTCACTTCTCTCATTCTCAACTTTTAGTCAAGCTTCATGTTCTTTTCAAATTTGTGAGGTTTATCTAGACTTCTTATTCCCTTCTCCCCCCAAGCCTTTGGTCTCTCTACTCTCAATTTCCACAACCACGCTCCCTTCCCTATTTCCCTCTTGTAAGCATGTGGATTTATAACAATTTTTTTCCTTTTCCCTCCACCTCTAAACATCCAATCCTTTTATTGTATTCCTCTTAGTTCCCTTTTTGCATAATCTTGTTACACTTTCAAACCTTCAATTTTTCTCTAATTTTATGTCCACTTCCTTTTGCTAGTTTCACAAGTTTTTCTTGCATCCTTTCCAATTCATTATGCGATTTTTTGATAAAAATATTCCACCTTTCCTTCACCTCCTAGCCTTTTGAACTCCATTGTATTACTACCTTTTACCCTTTTGATTTTTCGTCTCTTTTACAGACATGCGAGGTTCATTTGGACTTCTTCTATTTCATCTTTTTACATCTAACTATCATATCCTCAATATTTCCCATATTCCATTATATCATTTTATTGTATAATTTCAATAGAATTTTGGACTACCATTTCAATGTCTCATCCTAACCTCCAGTTTCAACCTCCAATTCTATAGCAATATCTCACATTTCTCCCAAAGTGTTTCCTTTTCTCAATTATTTCTTTTGTGGAGTTTTTATGGGCTAAATCAATGTTCCATTGTAACATCCATGGAGAAGAACTATGCACCTCCCATCCAAAACCTCCTATCCCACATTGCAAATTCTCATTTTTCTCTCATTTGGCTTTGTCACTTGTTAGATCTTCCCAAGACACCATTAATTAGCCATTTTGATACCTACAACTATTTAACTATGTTTTTCTTATTGAAAAAATACTATCCAAATCTCGAGGGTGTTGATCAACTTGAAATTTCAATGGTGTATGATGAAGAGGTCAAATTTTACATTGGTGCAAGAGGGTACTCCCCTTTGCTCAAAAAACACAATCACAACACAAATTACACAGGCAAACATGCAAACTCTACCTGAACTCAATAACCAACCAACACAAATTGCAAGCAAAATCTTAGGTTTTATATTTCAATTCAACCTCAATTACATATATCCAAACCTTATCCTTACAAACTCTATTCAACAAAATTTCAAATATTTATGTTTGGCAAACAATCGCAAGTGGCCTTCAAGGTTTCATCTCCTCTGCTCACCTCGATACCACACATGTTGATTTGCTTTTGCACATTCTTCTCACACTATCATTTTCTGAACTCATTTAATTCTCAATTTGAAAACTCCCACATGAAATGGTGTAGCTCCTCAAACACCACAATGCACATTTCATTTGAGCAATTTTAAGTCTGTCCATTTCTTCCACTTCTAGCTTGATTTCTCCTCTTGAAATGTGCTCTATTTTATGTTATTCACTCTACGATTTTAACTAATAAATCCAGTCATCCTCTTCCAACTATTGTGCAGCCTCTATCCACCTTCAGTGTAGCATTTTACCTTTTCTTCCTGCCCCATGCCTGTCTTCTCTAATGTCCATTTGTAACCCTCCTTTCTCATTCTCACAGGCTCTCTCCCCACCTCCTATCTCTTCACACGGGGCCACTTTTCTTACCACTCTATTGGCTTTCTATATAGTTTATCTACCTTTTCCTCAAGGATCTCGACCTTTTCAAATATGCCTGCCCACTTATTCTTTTCTTGGTGCCCATTTTCCTTATCAACTACCATCATCCATTTACTTGCTGAGCGCACCCTTCCACTTTTTATGTTGACTGTTTGTTGCTTTGAAGATGAAAAGGATTTTGCTGAAGGATCGATTAAGATGGTCTTATTTTCACATTACATAAACAATCAAACTTTTCCCTAGCTTATCGACCTTTCTCTTGTCCATAAATAGAAAGTGATGGAGCCTCGTTTAACAATTGATTTTCAAATTTAAGTCTCTGTTGGAATTTAATATATCAATTCCTTTTCAAATGAAGTCTTTGCAAACTAAACTTTAGCCAACGATTCAAATTCTTTTTTATACATTGAGGCATTTGATTAAACACTTCAATGGTAATTGATCTATGTTTCCACATATACACACATATCCCTAGTGTAGTTGTAACTTTAGCATTGATAGATTATATTATATTTGATTGACGCCCATGTCTAATTATGAGGATGTTGGAAAAAAAAATAGAAATTTGGCTTTACATCATCTAAATGTATTAAATGAGACACCACATATCTTCTTTCAAAGTGTCATAATAAAGAAGTGAAATTTAAGAGGTTTATGCACTCATAGAAGCCAAATAAGAACAAAACCAAAATTGAATGCAAACCAAACAATATTTTTTGGTTGGTGCGGGTCGCTCGTCCGCCTGTGTGCTCCTACACCAAACACGTCGGGTAGAAATATTGTGAGCATATGCTCACAATGGCTAAGTTGAGTAGTTGCACTACTCTTCCAGGTTTCCATCAATCCACTGTGAACTCCTTCACAGTCCAAGTGTTGAAAATCAATCTTTCTTTTTCCTTTTCCAACATCATGCTAGAACACACACCACCTTCCTCCAACCATGCTACACCTTCTTCCTTCTCCCCCTCATGGAATCCTATCCACCAAAGCTCAACCTCCTGCACCAAATTCTTTCCATACTTCTCTTCTCCTCCGTGGGTTCAAACCCACCCTTGGCCGAGCACCTACACCAATATCTTGCAAAATCTTCAACCAAGTCTACAGACAACTGCACAACATCTACAACATTCTCTTGATCTCTATTCAT
Organism: Sequoia sempervirens; assembly: GCA_007258455.2. Taxonomy (NCBI): domain Eukaryota; kingdom Viridiplantae; phylum Streptophyta; class Pinopsida; order Cupressales; family Cupressaceae; genus Sequoia; species Sequoia sempervirens. The sequence continues at coordinate 113,317 of VDFB02012151.1, forward strand.
ATTACCTTCTCTTGTCTCATCTAAAAACACAATAACATCACAAAGTTGTTTTACCTCATCCGTATTCACAGTTGCAATATTGAACTCTACTACAACATCTTCCACCTCCTCGCCAACAACTTTTTACACTTCACCTTTTGCTACAAAATCTTTGCTACTTACCTCAATCATTTCTTCTTCTCTCATAATGCCTTCCTCATGACATGTCTCAATTGCTACTTCTTCCAAAGGGGCTGCTCTCTTCCATCCAAATTAGGCTGCAATACTCTTTTTTATTGTCCCATTTCTTCATCTCACTCTTCTTCACCACTTTCCTCTCAATCTTTCCAACACATTTTCCCACTTATTCTTGAACCATCTTTCCCACTTCTTCACAAACTATCTATCCAAACTTCTCAAACATTTCGTCCTCCACTTTCTCCCAATACTGTTCCCAAAAAAATCCATATGGGTCTCCTCACGACCCAACCCATCTTTTCTGCTGTAATATTCCACAACTCATATTCTCTACATCTCCACGGTTATTCCCTCTTGGTTCTTAATGGTTTGGGACTCCACACTCACTTGCAACAATCCTCTCGAACTCCTTAGAAAACTCTACCACTTCATCCACTCTTCACTACCCACAAGTCTTGGAGAATCCTCTCCACACTCAGGATTACCCACTCTAATACCAATTGATGCAAGATGATACTACCCTCCGCTCAAACAACACAATCACAACACAAATTACACAGGAAATATTTTCCCAAACTCAACAACCAATCAACACAAATTGCAAGCAAACTCTCAGGTTTTATATTTCAATTCAACCTCAATTACATATATCCAAACCTTAATCTTACAAACTCTATTCAACAAAATTTCAAATATTTATGTTTGGAAAACAATCACTTGGCCTTCAATGTTTCGTTTCCTCTACTCACCTCAATACCACACATGTTGATTTGCTTTTGCACATTCCTCTCACACTATCATTTTCTTGACTCATTTAATTCTCAGTTTTAAAACTCCCACATGAAATGGTTCAACCCCTCAAACACCACAGTCCACATTTCATTTGAGCAATTTTAAGTCTATCCATTTCTTTCCACTTCTAGCTCGATTTCTCCTCTTGAAATGTGCTCTATTTTATGTTATTCACTTTTCAATTACAACTAATAAATCTACTCATACTCTTCCAACTATTGTGCAACCTCTATCCACCTTCAATGTAGCCTTCTACCTTTTCTTCTTGTCGCATGCCAATCTTCTCTAATGCCCATTCACAACCCTCCTTTCCTATTCTCATGGGCTCTCTCCCTGCCTCCTATCTCTTCACATGGGCCCACTTTTCTTACCACTCTATTGGCTTTCTATATAGTTTATCGACCTTTTCCTCAAGGATCTCGACCTGTTCAAATCTGCCTTCTCATTTATTCTTTTCTTGGTGCTCATTTTCCTTACCAACTACCATCATCCATTTACCTACTGAGCGTGCCCTTTCACTTTCTATGTTGACTGTATGTTGCTTTGAAAAATGAAAAGGATCATGCCGAAGGATCGATTAAGATGGTCTTATTTTCACATTGCATAAACAATCGACCTTTTCTCGAGCTTATTGACCTTTCTCTTGTCTTTCAATAGAAACTGATGAAGCCCCATTTAACCATCAAATTTCAAATTTAAGTCTCTGTTGGAATTTAATATATTAGTTCATTTTCAAATGAAGTCTTTGCAAACTAAAGTTTAGCCAACGATTCAAATTTTGTTTTATACATTGAGGCATTTGGTTAAACACTTTGATGGTAATCAATCTATGTTTCCACATATACACATGTATCCCCAACACAACTATAACTTTAGCATTGATAGATTATATTATATTCAATTGGCATCCATGTCTAATTATGAAGATGTTGGCAAAAGAAATAGAAATTTGTCTTTACATTGACCAAATGTATTAAATGAGACACCATATATTTGCTTTCAAAGTGTCATAATCAAGAATGAAATTTAAGAGGCTTAGGCACGGAGAGAATCCAAACAAGAACAAAACCAAAATTGAATGCAAACCAAACAATATTTTTTTGTTTGGTGTGGATCGCCTGTCCACCTGTGTACTCCTACACCATACATGAATGTAGTGGTTGAGTTTCAACTACTAATGATCTTCATGAACTATGCAAATCATCCATTCTACACTTTCCATGGAATTTAATTTATCTCTCATTCCATATTTATGACCTTTTATTCTCCATTGAATTATTGCGAGTGTTTGAGAAACCAAATAATATGCTATATATACAAGTGTGTTTTCTAGATAAAAAATCAATCATTTTCTACTTCCACAAGATTGCAAGTGTTGACAATCATCCAGGGTTTCAAATCTTGCTATTCTAGTGACCTACAAAGCATCACATTTGTAAATCATAATGAGATTGTTGTATTTTCAATGATATTAGTGGTTGAATATATTTCCATGACCATTTATAGATATTTAGGGGATCTTTTATGTGATAAATTATGATGCAATTCTAGCTTAAGGTTTCCTCTTGTGATATTTTCTAGTATGCTTGCAATAAATATTTGATGAGAATTGTGACATTTTAATTTATTATGTTATATAATGCTTTCTTCTTTATCTCACATATATTTTTGTGGTTTGGATATGAATTCTTAAGTATCTTCAATTATTTGATATCATATCTTTGGTATGCACATATACACATAGCTCATATTCTATTATGATTTCAAGGTATTGTTTCTCTTAGTAAATTATAACTCTATAACCTACTAAATTAGGCACTAGTCCTAAAAGTTTATGGTTGATCATACTATCATAATGATAAACATATTTTACCAGTAGTTTAGAAGTAGGTTAGTTGTTTTTGTACACTTCATGATTTAGTGATTCATTGATAGCAACCAAGGTGGTGGACACCCCCAAACCAACACAAAATATTAAACTCAATCAGGAAACAACTCTTGCAACACTATCCACTCCCCTTCTCACAAACACACAACTAGAGGCTTGTAGCCCTCAAAAACCAACATTTGGAGATATCTTCTAGAGAAGTCCGTACAAAGGCTTGTTAAATATCAATTAAGACTTACCACAAAACCAAACACAACATCCCAAAAGGTTTCAAATGGTTTCTTTGCAACAAAGTTGAAAACCAATAGACTACCCCTATTTTAGGCTACTCAATTAGCCCTCTTTTACAAAGGAGGTCCCTCCTAAACACCAAATTATCACTCAAAATCAATGGAAAGTCACTAATTGTGTGTAAAAACACCAAATTCCATGACAAATTCTCAAATTCAAGAATTCTAGGACACTACACCATGAAACCCTCATTTTACACGCAAAACACTAGGGTTTATTGAAAATATTAACACTCGGGCTTGTCTAACCAAAAAAATGCTTCCAAAAATTCAAAAATACCCTACACAAACTCAATCTACTCTCACTTGGATAGTTCCAACAATATTTCATCAAAACCCTTTCTTAACTCCTCATTTTCACATGAGAAATACCTTGTCCAACCCTAGGGCATCATTCCAAATTATACAACTTGAATCCTCTGCCTACCAAATCATGTAAACACTTAAATTAAAGTATGTTGGACCCATTCCTATAGATACAGCAGTTACAGAAAGTGGAATGGGTCAATTTGACATTTTAGGAGGCAATCAACCCAAAATACAAAGTTTACAGGGCTGCTTCAAAAAATTGACAAGAACCCTCACAAATCCTTATGAAAGGGACCCAAAATTGATTCAAAAGAAAGTTAAAACATGCTTCTACCAATTCTAACAAAATTTAGAGCAATTATTTATAGTACGGGTCTGTACAGTATGAGAAAAGTTTAGAAACATAGAAAAATTACAGAAGAAACATTGTAATTTGATTGGAAATCTTCAACATAGAAATAAACAACCCATACTCAAGCCATGGAGAGGATTTTTATACATAATCCATTCAAAACTAACCAATCAAATGTCTCTAACTACTTTTCAAATTCCTATGACCTTTCAACTTCTAAAAGTTGCATTTTTACAAAATCTTGCTTTGACAACATTTACATTTTTTGCAACTTTCACTAACTTGACACCTATGACCCACAAATTGCTCAATTACATGATAAATTGTCACAATAGACCTTATTTAATATATATAGACTCAAATCACTCCAATTTCCCTAGACTCAGCTATTGACCAACCTATCAAACCTTCAAATGATCAAATTTGCAAACAAGGGTTTAGGTGCTCCTGCACCATACAACCTCACAGAAAAAGAACTCATGTCACATGAGTTATGCCTTGTTCCTTGCTTCATATTTGATCCACACACTCTTTGACCTAAAAAATCCTTCCTCTAGTGCATACACAGTGATCTTGTAACCTGCCCTGCTTCCTTGTTCTTGTTTGTACATAAACTTGTCTCCATCTCTGTAATCAAACCTAATGGTGGTATTTTATCTACTCCTTAACCAAAACCAGATTGTACTCCTTCACTCATACTTGCAAACAAACATTTGTTAGCGGTTCTTTGAATTGACTTCTCTTTTACCTCACCTTCATGCTTGCATCTGCCCTCAACTCTTTGTCGACTTTGTTCTTGCATCACTGTCATCAGTCCCTTTGTTTTGTCAGCACCATGTACCATCATACTGTCATTATAACCCATTGTACCATCAGATTTATATCCTACTATACCTACAAATCCTTCATACTTTGAAACTTTACTCTCAACCAAAGGGCACACCATGGTCCCTACTAAGACATTCTCATTCAAATTCACTGTCAATTCATCTTTCAACCCTGCATTTACCTTCACACTTGCTATTGGAGTATTTTTAGACTTCAAATTGACTGTAGTACTCACCTTGTGTCTTCCTTCACATCCTTTACAAGTTATTTCTTCACACACATGATTACCTTAGCCTTACCCTTATCATCTTCCACAAGTGGAGTCAAAACAAATGTACATCCATCTTTTTCTATGGTATAGGTGTTTTCTCTCCCATCATACAATGCACGCCTATCAAACTACCAAGGCCTACCTAGGAGTAAGTGACAACAATCCATAGGCAAGATATCACATACTACCTTATCTTTGTAACCTCCAACTTGAAACTCAACAACAACCTGTTCATTGACTAAAAGAGATTTGCCATCACTCAACCAAGACACCTTATATGGAAACTCATGGGGAAACTTTTGCAAATTTAGTTTATTAACCATATCACCTGACACCATATTCTTAGTAGAGCCTGAATCAATAACAATTTTGCATACCTTATTCTTTCACTTACATGTGGTCTTGAAGAGTTTCTTTCTTTGCAATGGCTCCATCTCCTTTGTTGCCTTCAGTATGGTCTTCCTCATCATTAAAGCTTCACCTGTCTTAGGAGTAGCAAGTAAACTTGCAGAATGGGTACTCTCACACTCCTCTTGAACTATTTGAGCCCTCCTTTCAGTCCTCTTTTCACCTCCACTTGATGAAGTACCAAAATTTTTAGGACATTTCCAAGAAGGATGACCAAATTCATTACAATTGTAACATCTCCCTACAAAAACATTTGAATTTTTCCACCACTAAATCTACCTCTAGTGCCCCTAAAACCTCCTCTTGCATCAACACCTTTCTCTTTACCTTTGTTTGCTTCTTGTTCCTCAAATGGTTTCTTTGATGTAGGGATCGATCCTCTCCCTCTTGTACTAGTACCTCTGCCTCTAATAGATTTCTCTTGCCTTCTTTTGATCTTTTCCTCCACCCCGATTGCCAATTGAAAACACTCTTCACAGTATTTGGGTTATCAACAACCAATTCATCTTGTATATTGAATCTAAGGCCACCTAAATATCTAGCCACTTTTTCAACTTCATCTTCATCCCTTCTTGAACTTATACTTATTTTGTAGAATTCATCAGTATAGGCCTTAACATCTAGATCCTTTTGCTTCAAACCTTGTAATCTATTATACAATTGAACTTCATAGTCTTTGGGAATAAACTTACCTTTGAGTTTTTGTACCATCATGTCCCAAGAAACTATTCTTTACTTGCCTTGTTTTCTCCTTTCTGCTTGCTCATAGTCCCACCATAGAAGAGCATGACCTTTGAGTTTTGTTTTTTCCACCTTCACCTTTTGTTCATCTGAAATGTCTTCACTCTCAAAGTGATTGTCCATAGCAGCAATCCAATCAAGCAACTCTTCTTCATTTAAATTCCCACCATACATAGGAAGATCAACTTTTACCTTTATTGAATCACCTTTGACTGCTTTGAGCAATTTTTCCATCCTCTAATCTTCAGGGTCTAATTCCTCATCCACATCTTCATATTCATCATCTTCCTCCTCTATTTCACTCTCAACATTCTCATCTCTTCTTTTCTTTGTTTCCAAGGCAACGTGCCTTTCCAACACAACATTGTGTGACTCCAAAATCTTGGCATGTTTCTCCTTCAGTTCCTGAAACTCTTTAGCAACACCAAAACCCTTCAAAGGCATCTTTTCAAACTTGTCTTTTCACCTTCCAACCTGCAAAATCCAACCAAGTCACCAACAAGAGATCTAATAACTGAGCTCTGATACCACCTAATAGCAACCAAGGTGGTGGACACCCCTGAACCAACACAAAATATCAAACTCAATTAGGAAACAACTCTTGCAACATTATCCACTCCCCTTCTCACAAACACACTAGAGGCTTGTGGCCCTCAAAAACCAACATTTGGAGATATCTTCTAAAAAATTCCGTACAAAGGCCTATCAAACATCAATTAAGACTTACCATAAAACCCAACACAACATCCCAAAAGGTTTCAAATGGTTTCTTTGGAACAAATTTGAAAACCAATAGACTACCCCTATTTTAGGCTACTCAATTAGCCCTCTTTTACAAAGGAGGTCCCTCCTAAACACAAAATTATCACTCAAACTTGATGGAAAATCACTAATTGTGTGTCAAAACACCAAATTCCATGACCAATTCACAAATTCAAGACTTCTAGGACACTGCAACATGAAACCCTCATTTTACATGGAAAACACTAGTGTTTATTGAAAATCTTAACACTCGGGCTCGTCTAACCAAAAAAATGCTTCCAACACTTCAAAATACCCTAAAAAAACTCAATCTACTCTCACTTGGATAGTTCCAACAACATTTCATCAAAACCCTTTCTTAACTCCTCATTTTCACATGAGAAATACCCTGTCCAACCCTAGGGCATCATCCCAAATTGTACAACTTGACTCCTCTGCCTACCAAATAATGTAAACAATTAAATTAAAGTATGTTGGACCCATTCCATGAGATACAACAGTTACATAAAGTGGAATGGGTCAATTTGACATTTTTGAAGGTAATCAACCCAAAATACAGAGTTTACAGGGCTGCTTTAGAAAATTGAAAAGAACCCTCACAAATCCTTATGAAGGGACCCAAAATTGATTCGAAAGAAAGTTAAAACATGCTTCTACCAATTATAATGAAATTTATACCAATTATTTATAGTACGGGTCCGTACAGTATGAGAAAAGTTCAGAAACACAAAAAAATTGTAGAAGAAATGTTGTATTTTGATTGGAAATCTTCAACACAGAAATCAACAACCCATACTCGAGCCATGGAGAGGATTTTTATCCATAATCCATTCAAAACTAACCACTAAATTTTTTCTAATTTCTTTTCAAATTCCTATGACCTTTCAACTTCTAAAAGTTGCATTTTTACAAAATCTTGCTTTGATAGCATTTACATTTTTTGCAACATTCACTAAATTGACACCTATGACTCACAAATTGCTCAATTACATGATAAATGGTCACAATAGACCTTATTTAATACAGATAGACTCAAATTAATCCAAATTCCCTAGACTCACCTACTAACCAACCTATCAAACCTTCAAATGATCAAATTTGCAAACAAGGGTTTAGGTGCTCCTGCACCATTCATCCAAAGAAGCATCTATAGCAAGCCATAAGAGTTCTTCTCATAGGGAATCATTTTTTGCACATCTTCATCTTGTATTTGTGCACGATATTCATATAAACTTAAAATATGTTTTGTGTAGTAGGTTAGTCTTCAATTTACTGACAAACTTTGAGGATGAGAATATATTGAATACTATTACATGTATTTTTAGTTTGTTTCTCCCCAATTCTAATTAATTCTATTAAGGATAGCTATAGGAACACTCTCCTAGGATTAAATGAGATAATATCCACTCTCAAAAATTGGCCTACAATTCTTTTGATGAGCTAATTAATCCACTTTTAGGACAACATTTTCTTGGCCATGAAGCAAATCAATTCCTTTAGGAGTGTTAGTAGTGATTTTGGGAGCTAACAACCCATAGTGATTTTTTTTCTTCTATCCTCATCTAGGTTAGGCTACCTTATTTATGATTATATTATTGGTAGTCTATTAATTTGATTGCTTGTGTGAATTCCTTCAAAAAGTTTGTGTGTTTGGTTAAAGAGACTACTAACATAACCTCCACGACTTATGATTGGTTTTATGTGGAAATGGATATGTCTAAAGAACTCCTTGAATATATTATCCTTAAGGTTGGAGATAAGTCTTTAGGATAAAAATTAGATTCTAGGAAATTAAGCTTTATATGAGGAAATGTTTTAATCATGAACATTGAGTTTCCTAATGTGATAGGAAGGATTTAATAAACTTGAGATTGGTATTGGAAACCAAGGATTTATGTATGTTTTGAAACCAAAATTGTGGATTAGATTTGACCCTATCACCATTCTATTATTTTATTGGTAATTGGTAAAATTAATTACTCCTCAAATGTAGTTGATGAGACATCATCGTCACTACATGATCCTTTGGGGATGAAGTGAATCTCAAAGAATATTCAAGACAAACATGAGACTAAGGAGTTAATTTTTGGAACCTTCTATGCCAATGGGAGTGGAGGCTAATATGGTCTTCAATGGGAAGCTTCTCATATAGATAATTTGCATGTTTCTCCCTTACATGAGTATAATAGGTCTGAGGCTAAGTTAGACACAATGTTCCAGAAGACTCTAAAATGCTTTCTAGGCACACAAATACTGTTGCAAGATGGTGTGTCCCTTGGTCTTCCTCGCAACACAACACTTGGGTTTGTGACATGGTCTAACCACCTCTTGTGGATCTTAATTGAAGCTTGTATCGAACATTGATAGGTTGATCTTTTGGTGCAACGACAAGGCCAACAATTGGTATTAGAGCTGGTCATAGGTTCAAACCCCTCGCTTGTGCTAGGGGGGATTGTTGCAAGATGGTGTGTTCGTTGGTCTTCCTTGTAGCCAAATGCTTGGGTTTGTGACATGGTCTAACAACCTTAGGTGTGGATCTTAACTGAAGCTTGTATCAAGCATTGACAGGTTGATCTTTTGGTGCAACGACAAGGCCAACAAATACTCCAATGGAGAAATCAAATCCATCCCCTGAGAAGCAATATTGGACTATGATAAAGAGAAATCTAAGAAAACACCCTCTAAAATTTTACATAATTTGATGACCCTAAAATCCTCCACTTTGAACTAATTTGAGTCTTGGTTAGATTTTTGGATTGTTGTTAATAGAATAGGGGATAATCCTTTTTATTTTATTTATTTTTCAATATAGTCACATGTTTTCTAAATAATGGGAGAATCTTTTGCAAAGAGGATTTGGAGTTTTTTTAAAATTTTAAGAAATACATATGTACATTGATGAATTTGGTGAGCTTGTGGACTAAAAAATCCAGAATTCAATGCTCTTTTCTTATAGCCCTTAGACACCTAACCCAAATTAATTAGCAAATAAATATAATTTATGTAAGAAAAATATAGTGCAAAAAATAGAGAAAAATAAAAAGCACAAATTTAACACAATATTTATGTGGAAAACTTGGTAAAATTATATAAAGAAAAAACCACGGGCAAAGATCTTTCGAATTTAATTAGAAAATTCACAATTACAACAATCTTTACAGAAAACATGACTTATGTGAACCCCAATCTATGTACCTACAAAACAAAGAGATTAAACACCCTAAGTTAGATATTGCAAGTATAAGCAAGGATTCCCCATGGAATCCATTTACAATTCAAACTAGGAATAAAAATATACAAGAACACAACAAAAATGATAAACTAAAGATGAAATCCTAATCTAAATAGCAAACACTTGATCCCATGGGGGAATTGGTGCCAATTTGATGTGGAAATTTGGCCCTTTCCTAATTCCTATGATTGCAAGCTTCAATATGTAGACTTGATGATAAACTTTGATCCACTTTTGATGATGAGTGATGAAGACTCCAAGCCAAATCTACAAAAAGAACCTAGCTAAGGACTTAATGGTGTGAGACTTGATAGACATTTGAGCATGGTAACTTTACTCAAATTGTGGATGATGAATTGAGGAGAGGAGCTCTTCATTTATAGGATTTCAAGATGGATGAAAGCCCAAATTTGAGCAATGTGGGACTAACTTTCATCCAATGATATGGTGCCACTTGTCAAGCTATGAATGGAGGATGGTTGTGCAAGATTTGGGGTTTGTGCCAATAAATGCCAAGATTTGAATTTCAAATTTGTTGAAATGACATGTAAGAGGGAAGGGAAAATGCAATAAATGCCACTTGGCTCAAGGCAAAGGACATGTAAGAGATCTTAAATGCCTTGTTGGATGTACATGTTGACTTGGAATTTTGAATTCAAATTGAGAGAATATTCCAAAAGATGCCATGTGAGGGAAAATAGGGATTTAATAAATGAATTAAATCTATTTTCATGTGCAACTTGCATTATCTAGAGGATGTGACATGAGATTAGATTAAATTAATCAAAGGTCAATTAATTTAACATGAGATTTGATGATGTGACTTATTTGACTTAGATTTATGGATTTATTTAAATTAGATAAGAGAAGAATGTGACAAGAGACTAATTAAATAAAGATTTTGATTTATTTAATTAAAGGGGATGATGTTAGATTAAATCAAATAAGGTTTTAATTTATTTAATTTAATAGATAGACTTTAGAGATTTAATCAAATAAATTGATTATTTAATTAAATAGGGATAATTAGATCAGATGAATTGATTTAATTAACAAGAGAACGTGACTTAATTAGAGAAAATGATTTATTTAATTAAGAGATGAATATTGATGAATTTAATCAGATAGGGGAATTTGATTAAACGGTTAGACCGAGGGATGATTTAGGAAGAAACGATGTTAGTAAGTCAGGATCAAATGCACGATGTCAATCAGTATATTTTCGATGTCTACAACGTCAACAGAGTATAAGAAATCCAAGTTGTAGAGTCCTTGAAAACAAGTTTCCAAAAATAGAAAGTGTGATTGATACAACTACATGTCGAACATTCGTATGCCAGCCCCCTTGAGATCCCTCATTACTACAACCTTGGGTTAATGGTAGACCTTTGACTATGCTAGGCGCATACTATAAATGCTAGATATCAATACTGACTATGAAATAATAATAAAATTGATTTCATATTCCAACAATTTACATTTATATAAATAAAAATTATTATACTTTTATTACTTTAAAACTAGATTAAAGCATAACAACTTTTATATTATAAAAATAAAATAATCAACAAATATAAATATTTATAATTTACTTAAATTAAATGTAAATTATTAACTAATATTTTAATTTATATACACATTTAATATGAAAATTATGATATATTACTAATTGTAGAATATAATAGAGTATATGTTTTGCAATGATGTTATTATGGATGCAAAATGATGTTTATGCGATGATGTTATCTATATGATGATTTATTTTATGCAAATGTGATATGTGAAATGATTATTCAATGATGTATGGAAAATGCTTATATATGAGATGATTTTATGGATGCGATGTGATATGATGTGATGGTCATGATATGATGCTAATGGTGTTAATGCTTAATGAAATGATTTTATGGGATGCCTTTAGAATAATAAATGTTATTATCCTAAATGATGATGTATGTGATGCAATGTTAATGCAAGGTGATATGCCTAATGAATTAAATGTTTATATGCCTATTGTTTATTATTATAATGATTTATGGAATGTCTTTATAGATGCTATGCGATGATTTAGATGATAATATGAAATGGTTATGAATGCTATGTGATGCAATGCAATGGGTGAAATGTGATGACATGTATGCACCTATTTATGAAAAATGTTTTTATGATAACCTATTTATATGATGATTAAAATGCAATGCGTGTGTTTCCTATATGATATGTTTATGCAATGTGCATGATTTCTATATGATATGCAATGTGCCAATGATTTTTGGATGCAGGAGTGATGATGATAATGGTGATGATGGTTAACTATCATAGTACCCTTGTTAGTATGATTAGTAAGAAGAGAAGAAGTCATTTCAACAAGACACGAGATGACACAAATGCAGATGATGATGATAATGATGATGATGGTGATGATTACTCGCCGGGGAATTGGGATTTTCAAAGGGCCAAATTTCCTTATGTTTGATAACACACGTGGTACAATGCATCAAGGTATAGACAACTAGGATGGCATTGTACTTAGTGTGATGGACTTTGACTCGACAATCAAATAGGAGTATTCTTGTTCACACTTGACATACAGAAACCTTGCTAGGATGTACTTCAGAAGCTTCAGACACCTCAGACCAAAACACGAAAAGGTAAACCTATCCTTGTAATAGTCAACAAGTTGCCCTAGACCTCTTCCCTACATACCTATCAAAGCAAGTATTCGCCGAAGTTATTTTACAAGAACGTCCGACAAGCACATCAGACAAAAGATAATGATCACTGCCCCATTCCTATTTCTCTAAATCCTCTGTTTTGGGATATCATCGAGATGTCCTTGGAATGAGCACAAAATAAGATAAGTCAATAAAGACCAAGTAATTAAACAAACTAATGCTCTTCAATACCGCTAACAGAAAAGGATGTGTTTTTCTAAAGATGATAAGCGAAACTTATTACCAAAAGATAATGCCCATTGTAGGAAAGATTCATCCTAGGACATGTTAGTGGATGGCGACACACCATTTCGTTTGTAAAGGATGATTGATATGGGACAAATTCAGGTGATGTGTTATTGATACGAAGAGATGACCAGTTTGCTTACTGACTTAGACTTAAGACTTGACATTTTGAGTTCTACTTGCAATTTGCTAGACTTGTTTCCGATTGTTTTACCAAAGGTTGATGATGACAATCAGTTTATTATGGGTGGTGTTTATTGCGGGTGCAAGCGAGATGAGGTGGATGGATTTTTTCAAATATTTGGATGTTTTTGATGTTTTGAAATGTTTTGAGGCTGTTTTTGGTGTTTTCAAGGTTTTCCAATGTTTTGATTTTTCGATTTTCCAATGTTTTGGGATTTTCAGAGATTTTGACCAAGAAACTAACCTAAAGACCTATCCTAGGGGCCTTGGGGGCTGATCGACAGATTAGCCTTGCCTACGTTATACACGCAGAGACCACATAGTTTGACGACGACTTGATCGATTACAGATGCCGATATACATGATGAGATGTCAGTTTATTATGATGGATTCCTATAGGATTGACCTAAATGTCTCGGATGATCAAAGATCAACCTTTCCTATGTTCAAGCTCAGATACATTTAGTTCGACAAGACGAATCTCTATTTTTGGATCTTTTGAATGACTTTTGACCTATTTTTGGATTTTGATATGTTTTGAATGTTTTGGATTTTATGATGTTTTGATGTTTTTGGATTTTCTAATTTTTTAATGTTTTTGGATTTTTTGATTTTGAGGGACTTTAATTCACCTAATCCGGACCGATGAGAACATGCCCCCGCCAAGTGGATGCAATGGCTACTCCGGAGCAAAGGCGTGGACAAACTAACCTTGAGAATGGGTCAGTAGCAATTAGGAGGGATCAAGGATACCAACATAGGGACCGCTTTCATGGTGCGATGCTAACGGATGAGTGATGGATGGAGATATGGATGATGGAAGCGAAATGGAGGGATAATGACAAACAAGTTGTAAAGGTCCTGGGGGATGGATAGTGCTTATTTACGCAAGGCGCCTGTTTGCTAGGTTTCCACCAAGGTACCTGCCCAAAGTGCCACCGAAGTGGTTTTCACTAGAGGATGATTTTTTGATCATTTTTTTGATTTTTGATTTTCGTTGTTACCAAGACGCCTGTTTGCCAGGTTTTCGCCTAAGTAACCATTTTTTCAAGACTTTTTCTAATTTTTTTGGATTTTTTTTGGTTTTATACCCTGAAAGAATTAGGCATAAAACTTTTTGAGATGGGAGCTATTCATGGGCTCCTGCAGAGGTTCCCCTTTGGGTGTTGATAACTGATATGCCCCTGATTTATAGCTTGCTGTGACGATGAAAGGCCCTAACCAATTGGGCTCAAACTTGCCTTTGCTGTTGGGATTCAGGACATTCTTCTGATTTTCTTTTAAGAACAGTTCTCTGACTTGGAAAGTTCTGCTTCTAATTTTCTTGTTGTAGCTCCATTTGAGTCTATTTTGGTAGACTTGTAGATGATTCAAAGCGTCTATGCGTCTCTCATCCAGTAGCTCTAGCTCGTTTAATCTTGATACCCGATAGTCCTCATTAGTGATGAGGTTTTGCAATGATATTCTGAGGGATGGGAGCTCGATCTCAATGGGGAGTATGACTTCTGATTCGTAGACCAAGGAGAATCGGGTGGCACCAGTGGGTGTGCGGATGCTGGTTCGATAAGCCCAGAGGGTAGGATTAAGCTGCAAGTGCCAGTCACGACCTGCGTCATTGACTGTTTTCTTGAGGATTTTGAGGATAGTTTTATTCGTGGCTTCTACTTGGCCATTGCCTTGGGGATAGTACAGGGTGGAGAAGCGATGCTGGATTTTGAATTTCTCGCACAAGTCGCGAACCTCCTGGTTCTTGAATGGTGTGCCATTATCCGAGATAATGGCTTGTGGGACCCCATAACAACATATGAGATAGTTCAGGATGAATTTTGAGATTTGCTTCCCAGTGATATATGTCATGGGTATGGCTTTCACCCACTTTGTGAAGTACTCAGTTGCAATTATGATGAATTTATGGCCATTGGATGAGGTGGGTGTGATTTTCCCAATGAGATCGAGTCCCCACTATGAAAAGGGCCATGGTGTGACGATCAGGTGAAGCTCTTGAGCTAGAGCATGGATGAGGTCCCCATGCTGCTGACATTGTAAACACCTTTTAGCATGATCATGTGCTTCTCGCTCCATTATGGGCCAGTAATACCCCAGCCTCAGCAGTTTCTTGGCTATGGTTATTTCGCTCGAGTGTGAGCCACATATACCATTATGAACCTTGTTAGAGTGGTTAATTCCTCCTCAGCATTTAGATAGCACAATAAGGTACCCTCTATGCTTCTACGGTATAAGGTATCACCTAGGATGACAAATCTGGATGCCTTTTTAATAAAGGTTCATTTTAGGCTCGTTGGTAGGTCAGTGGGTAAGACTCCTATTCGAAGATATGTATAGATGTCATGATACCAAGGATCGCTAGGACCAACGATTTCACACACATATTTCGATTCCAGTACCTCGAATGTGGGAACGAGAAGTTGCTCGATCAGAAATTCATATTTCGGTACATTATGAGGGATGTCTAATAGAGACCCAATTGTAGCCATGGCGTCAGCTACTCTATTGTTGGTTCTTAGAATCTGCTCAAATGTTATGTCAATGAAGGATTCCTTTAGGGTCTCCACCAATTTCTTGTATGGAGTGAGCTTGTCATCCTTAGTCTGATATTCATTGTTGACTTGATTTATAATCAACTGAGAGTCTCCGTAGACTTTGAGAGCTATGATATTCCATTGCACTGCTATCCTGAGACCTATAGTCAAAGCATCGTATTCCGCTATGTTGTTGGTGCAAGGAAATGCCAATTTGTATGACTTCGGTATGCAATCCCCTTGTGGGGTGATGAAAAAATACTAGCTCCTGATCCATGTTGGGTGTATGAACCATTGAAATATAGTTTCCAATGGTCAGTTACGTTGAGGTTAAAAATGGACTCATCTGGGAATTCCGAGACAAGAGGATTCTCAGAATACATAGGTGCCTCTGCTAGTTGATCTGCAATGACTTGTCCCTTGATAGCTTTCCTCTCTACATACTCGATGTCATACTCTGATAATATTATTACCCACTTTATCATTCCGCCCGTGAGCATTGCCTTGGATAGGAGATACTTGAGGGGATCAATTTTTGCGATGAGCTTTATCTTGTGTGCTAGCATGTAATGTCTGAATTTTTGGGATGCAAACACTATGGCGAGGCAAGATTTTTCAATGAATGAGTAATTTAGCTTGTGACCAACCATTATCCTGCTGATATAGTAGATGGCCCTCTCCGTCCCATTTTCATCATGTTGAGCAAGAAGAGCTCCAAGGGCTACTGTTGTTGCTGACACATATAAGATCAATGGCTTCTTTGGGATAGGTGGCATTAACACTGGTGGTGTTAGTAGGTATTCCTTTATTTTGTTGAATGCTTCTTCACATTTTGCATCCCATTTGTACGCTAACCCCTTGTGGAGTAGGTGAGAGTATGGGTTTTGCTTGTCTGCCAGTTGTGCTATGAACCATCAGATGGATTGAAGTCGGCCTTGGAGGCCTCTCAGTTGTTTTAGTGTCTTTGGTGCTTCCATCTCGAGGATTGCTTTTACTTTTGCCAGATCCACCTCAATACCCCTCATGGAGACTATGTATCCTAGTAGTTTACTTGATTGTATGCCGAAGATGCACTTCTTGGGATTTAGTCGAACTTTGTATTCCTCTAGTCTATCGAAGATAGCACTTAGGGTTGCTATATGATCTTGTCTCTTTCTTGACTTGGCTAGAATATCATCGACATAGTCTTCGATTATTTTGTGAATCATGTCATGGAATATTAGTGTCATGGCCCTTTGATAGGTTGCACCTGTGTTCTTTAGGCCGAATGGCATCATGTTCCAGCAATAGGTCCCCCATGGACAAGTGAAAGCCGTCTTGTGTTGGTCTTCTTTTGCTATCATGATCTGGTTATATCCTGAAAAGCCATCCATTAGTGATAGCATCTCATGCCCCGCAGTCATATCTACTATCATGTTGATGTTGGGAAGCGGGAAATCATCCTTGGGGCATGCCTTGTTTAAATCTCTGAAGTCCGTACAAATTCTGATGGCTTCGTCAGGTTTTGAAACAGGTACCAAATTTGACACCCATTCTGGATAATTGATTGGTCAGATAAATCCTGCATCCAACAACTTTTTGAGTTCCATTTTGACCAACAGAGCGATTTGAGGATACATTTTCTGAAGCTTTTGTTTGACCGGTTTTGCCTCTGGATACACTGCTAAATGATGAACCACTGTCTCTAGATCTAGCCCTAGCATGTCAATGTAACTCCATGCGAAGTTTATGTCTTTCTTGTAGGAATGCTGCTAGGAGTTCTTGCTCTTCTGTTAATAGTGATTCCCCATAGAATGTGATATGCAAGGTCTCCTCCGTTCCTATGTTGACCGAATTACACTTTTCAGCCAAGACTGTTGACTTCTCTTGATGAATGGCTCTTAAGGGAAGATTGAATCCTTCATCCTTGGGAACCTCAAAGAGGTTTTCACCGTTAGATACGTCCTTTCTTTTTACTATTTTCTTGTCGAAGAGTGCCACAGTGTGGTTTTCACTCAAGGACTTGGATATGATTCTTAGTTTCTCACTTTTGTGACTAAAGGATTCAATCGTTTCCCCGTAATAAGCCTGTGTGTCTAACTCCATTAAAAAGCCTGCTTTGTGATCTCCATCTAGAATGTTATCCCTCAATCCCATGAATTCTGAGAGCGCTTCATCATTTTCGAATGTATCGAGAACTGGTGGTCCTTGTTGGTCATAGTCGATCAATTGGGGGTAGACTAAACAAATCTCATGATTTTGACTATCTGGTAAAAAGGATATGGTACTAATCATACATAGGGTGGTATCTTCGAATAGCCTAGGTAGATTGGATAAGGTATCTTCGTCATCACTACTAATATAGGGCTCAGTTATAAAATTATGTGTGTCCCTACTTGTGACTATTGGTGAGTGTAGCTCTACTAGCACTGGCTGAGGAGAGACATTAGCGGCTCTAATCGGAGGACCTCAGCCATGTATGGTTATTCTTAGAGGGGTACATCCAAGACCAAGATTTGTTATGGGTCGCGTCTTCGGCATGATAGGTGTTATGAGGCTGTTGTCATTTTGTCCCAATCTCTGGTTTGTCATAACCCATTGCAAACATCATTTGTAGGCCCCTGCTTCTTTCATCCATTGGTAATTTAGGTGTTGGTCTTTCATCTCGATGCATGTGAGATGGATCTGCTTCAATAACCTCATGGCCAAGGTCTCCCCATCTTGTGAATTCTGGATAGTTTTCAGGATAGGTTTGTGATGTAGACATTTGGTTTTCTTGTGGACATCCCCGTGATCTAGGAGATTGAGGTAACTCTCCTATCACAAAAGCATTATTAAGGAGCCTATAACTTCCACAACTATCCTCCTGGATGATGAGCTTGATGTCGGAGATGTTGGGAATGGCGGGTGTCTCTGTCGCAGAAGTGGATGTGAGGGTGGCGGGGTCGATGTATGGTGTGGATGGGCCCTCATCATTCTTTGGCACTTGGGGGGATTTTGTAATATTTGGCCTCAAGATTTTTGCAATATGAAAATGGTTCGGGATCTCCATGAATGGTAACCTCTTGTCCATTATGTGTAAATTTTACACATTGGTGGAAGGTTGATGCTACAGCTTTCATTGCATGGATCCATGGGCATCCCAGGAGGATGTTGTATGGCAAGTCGAGGTCCAGGACCTGACAGGTGGTTTCCATGAGCGTTGGCCCTACTTGAATAGGGAGTTTAATTGTGCCCTGAGACACTCTTTCTTGGTCATCATATGCTCTGATTGTGATGCATTTACCTTTGTCAATGGTATCCTCTGATATTTTCAATTGTTTGATTAGGCTGAGAGAGCAAATGTTCAAACCTGCACCCCCATCCACTAGGACCCTTTTGATTTTGCTCTTGTTTACAATGGCTTCTAAATGAAGTGCACAGTTGTGAGATGGTTGGGCGGGGAAATCTTGGTCAGAGAATGTAAGGAGATTAGGTGTTATGATATTCTCGACCATAGCTTGGAATTGGTCCGCATCAAGATCTGCGGGGATGGTGGATGAGGCTAATGCTTCCTCAAGGATCTTTTTATGGGCTGACGATATTTTTAACTCCATGATGGAGATGTGTGTTGGTGTTCTCTTGAGTTGGTCTACAACATTGTAGCTATACGAAACGATTCTTGATGAAGGGACTCTATTAGGTTGGGATGATCCTGCAATGGTGACTTTTTCGCCTCGTGTGGTGACTCCACAATTTTCGGCATGGGCACCCTTGATGGTGATGACCATGCAGTCTTCATTTAGGGAGGCAACGAATGTTTCGTACACATGATTTACACTACCCTTCCCTTTATCATTTTTATTCCCTTTGTTGCCGTGATTCGGCATCAGATTCATGTAGATTTTTAGGTCCTGATTTCCCATAGGTTGTTCGACGTTTATGATTCTTTTGTCAATGAGATCTTGGATGATATTTTTGAGTCTCATGTAGTTGTTCGTGGTGTGACCTTTGATTTTGTGAAATTCGCAAAGTTGATTTTTGTTATACCAAGGGGGTTTGACGTTGGATTCTTGGTAATTATCGAATGTAGGTGCTTTGATGAGCTTTTCGTCGATCAACCTTTTCATGATGTCCTCAAGTGGTTCCCCCAACATAGTGTATTTTTGTTTAGGATATGTTTTGCGCTGGGGTGGTCCTCTTTGGTCATTGATGTTATTGATGGTTGGGTTGTTGTTGGGTTGATATGTTGTGTGATGAGTGTTTTGGCGTTGATTTTGGATTTGCGGTGTGGGTGTATTTTGGCGTGGACCACTAATGACCACCTTGGCATCGATGACGCCATCATTGGTGATGTTCTTGTTTCTCACCCATGTTTGAGGTTTATCATTGTAATTTGATGGTGGGAGATTGTTTTGTTGTTCATGATATGACGTTGATTCGGCGGGTTGGGTTGCAAGGGCTCTTTCGATGCTAAGCACCTTGGAGATCAGTTGATCATAGGTGGTGATTCCCTGAACCTTGAGATGAAATGACAAGCGGATTTCAAGTTTGGTGATGATTGTGCAGACTTGTTGTTCTTTTGGCATGGTCCACTTGCTCCGATTGGCCTTGGATCACCATTGTTGAAGGAATGAAGCGAAAGATTCATTCTTTCCTTGTTTTAGAGCCAAGAGTTCTTCGAGGTTAACATCCATTGCAATGTTACCTGCGTAGTTCTTAATGAATACGTCTGTAATTTCTTGGAATGTTCTAATGCCTGTGGGTAAGCGAGAGAACCATTCTATAACGGGGCCTGCCAAGCTTCTAGGAAATAGCCGCATCAGATAAGTATCGTCGTATGCGACCTCCATGCAATGAACCTGGAATTCCCTGATGTGATCTTCAGGGTTTCCCATCCCTCGATATTTCTCAAATTTGGGGATCTCAAATCCCTTAGGGAATGGTTTCATTTCTAAGCTCCTATCAAATGGATAGGGACATAAGTTGCTTGATGTTTTGGTTGTTCACCCCGACTGAAGGTCGAGCACTTGTTGTGATAACAACCTAAGTTGTGTCATTACATCACTTTGCGGATCAGGGGGTGGGATGAATGTGTTTTGAGGTGTTGCAATCGTGGTTTGGATGGATGGATTGGTTGATGCGTTGTTCAATGGTATCGGTATGTTGTGGCGGGCGAAGTAGGCTTCTACTTGCTTTTGGATGAACAATGCTTGTTGTTGTTGCGCTTGCTATTGTTCCAACAACACTTGTTGTTGTGCTTGCTACTACACTTGTTGCTGTTCTAACAACGCTTATTGTTCTACTTGTTGTTGTTCCCACAACGCTTGTTGTTGGGCTGCCAATTCTACTGCTTCTTGCTTCTCTTGGTATTGCTTTAGTGCTTGCTGATATGCTTGCATTTGTGCTACTTGTGCAAGAAGTTGTGCTTGAGCTTGCACTTGTTGTGCTTGAGCTTGCGCTTGCACTGCTTGTTGTTGTAATAAAAGTTGTGCTTGAGCGACCCTTTGTGCTTGCAATGCTTGTGCGGCTTGGGCGGCTTGGGCGGCTTGTTGTTGTTGCTGTTGCAATAAAGCTTGGGCTTGTTATGCTTGTTGTGCTTGTAATGCGGCTTGTGCAACTTGGGCAGCTTGTGCGGCTTGAGCAGCTTGTTGTACAACTTTTTATTTTTGAACTTGTTGGTATCCTCTTTGGAAAGCAGCTTGCAATGCTGCGTCGAATTGGTTTGATGTGGTGAACGTTGGCGGTGGTGGGGGTGGTGGTGGATTTGGAATGGTGGTAGATGATGATGTTGTGTTGATGTTTTGGGTGTTGGATAGTGGTATTGATGTGATGGGTCCTTGAGAGACCATGTTTTGTGATGTTAGGTGGATGTTCGATGATGTTGCCATTGCTTGTGTGTTTGTCGTTTGTTGTTGCGATATCGATGAAATTTTTTTTGTGTTTGGTGAAATGCTTTGATTGATGGTTGGGATATAGGTTTGATTGATACTTGGTAGGGGATGGAGCCCTAAACCAAGGAATGGTATGGATGATAATGGAAATGGCGAAAGAGGTGGAAATGTGAGAGGTGTGAGTTGTTGTGAGAATGTCGTGGTATCGAATAAGCCCCCTAGTCCGAACGTATCTCCCTCTTCTTGTGAATTTGTGAGAAGAGGTGTTTGTGGTGCTCCATGAAAAGATGTTGATGATGGGTCATAATGTAAAGTGAGAGGAACATTTTTGTGTAATGGGTTGTTGATTGTGTTTTGTTCCAAGGTGGTGCTTGTGTCCAAATTTTGATTGTTAACAAGGGGATGTGATTGAAGAGCATTAAGGAATGCATTTCCCTTATTGACATTGGGTTGTGTTGGAGCAAACGATGTTGTGATTTGCAAAATGTTTTGTGTGATGTTTTGAGATGGAGGTGTAGATGAAATGAGAATGGTGGACAAGATCAGAGGAAATGATGTATCCACTATAGTACTCACATCAAAATCCGAAGGCAACTTGGCCCCTTGTTTTGCTAGTTCAAGCATGTACAACGAAGGGTTAAGTCTCATCATGATGTTGATTATTCTATGGTTGTCTGGATTTTGGAGCATTTCCGCCATTTCCTCATGAGACATTCCAAAGGTGAGGTCCTCCCCTTGATTTTCTTCTTGTGGATTTTGGGATGATGAGGGGATCAATGGATTGCTTGATTCAGTTGGATTCATTTTTGCATTTGTTTGGCTAAGGTCACTTGAAGCGGGAGTTTCTTTGTGGGCTTCCATACTCTTCTTGTATTGAGATCTCATTTGAACCATAAAACAAGGATCAATCTTCGAGAATATGGGAGATGAATCTCTTGATTCTTTGGATCGATCCTTACCTTATATTCCAAAGTGAAAAGTTTTTTAGGATGCTTTGAGGATCAAAGGTGATGATATGATAATGATGTTTTAGGGATGGATGATATGAATGTTTTGGCTTTTGATAAATCTTGAATGAGACACTAGGCTTTTAGGACATGTGGATTCTTGATTTTTTGAGATTTTTGAGATTTTGAGATTTTGTCCTTGATTTTTGATTTGGATTTTGATTTTGATTTTGAACAAAAAGACCCTAAGATGTTTGGATGATGATCTAAGGGATAGTTTTGTTCAAAGGATGATAATTTGAATATGTGTGAGAAGAAGGATGCATCTACCCACACCTATTCAAACAAGATGATTGTTTCACTAAGCATATGAAGAAGGATTCATCTACATACACTAAGCTAGACAAGATGATTTTGATAACTTTGACTAAGTATATGTAAAAGGATGCATCTACACATACCTAACCAAAGATGTTTTTGCTAATTTTTTCAAGGATTTTGTTTCAATGATATTGATGATTTTTGGTTTTTTGCCACAAAGCCTAGTATCAAGGATGATTTCATGATTTTCCAAAAGGTGATGATGAGATGTATTTTGTTTTGATGTTTTGGAGGATGGGTGAAAAATGATTTTGATATGTTTTGATCCTAAAAAGAACCTAAAAAGACACACTTTGTTTGCTTAGACCTAGGTATTGAAGAGCACGCAAATGCTTCCTAATGACCTTTGTAACCAATAAATGATTTGAACATTTGAATTTCCAATCAATGATTTTGTGTTTTGGGATTTGGAGTCTTCAACACACATGAAAGTTCATTTTTGTTTAGCTTTGCTTAATTTCTTTATTTTACCAAAAACACTTTCTTCAATTAGGTTTTCGAACTAAGATGTCCAATGTTTTAATTTTTTCAAACCCCCACAAGATATGTTATGTGGAAATTTAATGAACTCAAGGCAAGGGTTTCCTATTGTTTACTTGAGAAGACAAATTGAGATTTAATCCAATCCTTAGAAACCTCTAAGGATGTGAATCCCAAGGGAAAGCAATAACATATGGATTGAGTCAAATGTATTTGTCTTCAAAAGGGTTTGAAATTTGGATGATGTTAAGTGTTTGTTTCCATGATGTTTTTGATCAAGCAATGCATTTTGTAACCCAAGAATAAGTACAATCCTATGGATGTGTAAGACAATATTTGTTGGATTCCCACTTGGAAAAGTCCGCCTACGCTTATTCTAGCGGATGGTTAGATGCTTGACCCCAATCGCCCCTCTCCATGACACTCACTTATACAGGCAGCCAAGCATCAACACCCATGAAACTCCCATGGCATGCTTTCCATCTCTACTAAAAGACCGTAAAAGTGTGGGGTGGCTTCAAAACGACCGTTCTTGCACCAACAAATAGATAAAGGATTTTGGAAAATTATAACACATGGGTTCTAGTAAGGACTTTCCGTTCGTAGGAGTTGACCCAACGTGGCAAGAGTCCCTCGATCCATTTCTGTCGAAGTCAACCGCGGATATACCAATATCCACATTTACCGAAATACTCTGCCCGTGAGTGTTACCTGGCCGCCGCTCCTCTGGATTACTTTTTCCCACAAGATGGCCCTAAGATAAAAAAGCAAATGAAGAACAAAATCCGTGAATTTGATCAATCTTTGATAGCAACAAAAAGAGAATATAATGCCAGTACCCCCCACTCACACTGCATTAATAGTTTGTTCAATTTAAGCCCAAATTGAAGTGTGGAGGTGATTGATTTATCTTAACCCAAAGTCATAGAAAAGACCTTTTGATTCTCAAGATCGCTATAAAGCGCGAGAGAAGTGCATACGTCCTTTTGTAATGACTTTAGCCTAAGTAAGCCCTCATGAAAAACACAACTACACTTGTTCTTTTTAGATCCTCAAAGCAATATGTGAGTTCATTTTTTAGAGCACCAAATCACAAGTGAAAGACATTTGTTCAATTGTTTAATCCATAAATGAAATCTAGTGAGTTGTAGATCCTAAGATTCTTTTTAATCCTTTTGCAAGAAATAAACAAAAGAATCCTTTTTAAACCTAAATGAAAGCTAGTGTTCTAAGAAAGGAAGAAGATGAAAAATTCCTAAGGAAGTGTTAATCAAACACTTTGATTAGACCCAATATCATCTCCATGCCCCTTCTTCCCTTGCTTTTTGACTTCCAACTTACAAAGGAGAAAAGACAGTTAAATTCTGGAAAAACACAGAAGTCAAAAGGCAAAAAATAGAGGAAGAAGCAATCATAAATTAAAACACATGCTAAAAATTAATTTTCTCCCTTTTACTATCATCCAGTGTCGCAACTCGTGAAGGCGTCGCTATTTTTTCCTTCTAGTGGTGCTATATCAATGCTGCTTTACCAGTCAGCAGTGCTCTGTGTCAGGACATAGAGCACGATTGCGTCGCTCTTTTCTCCCAGCGTCGTAGTTTTTGAAAGCGTCGGAGTTTTAAATTTTTTGAAAACTGGTGCAGATTGGCGAGTCTAGTGGCGCAGTTTTAAATTTGAAATTTTTGGCGGGATGAGTCCAGTGGTGCTAAAACAGCGATGCTGGCGAGCCCGCAGTGTTGAAACTACGATGCTGACAAGTCTGTGGCGCGAAAACAGCGACGCTGATGAGCCTGCATTGGAATTTCCTGTGTGTGCAGAAAAGCACAATTTTTTTGTGAAAATGTTGAATTTTATGACTCAGGTCCTCCTTCTAGCGCCAAAATGTGAACCCCCAATCTATGTACCTGCAAAACAAAGAGATTAAACACCCTAAGTTAGATATTGCAAGTATAAGCTCAAGGATTCCCCATGGAATCCATTTACAATTCAAACTAGGAATAAAAATATGCAAGAACACAACAAAAATGATAAACTAAAGATGAAATCCTAATCTAAATAGCAAACACTTGATCCCATGGGGGAATTGGTGCCAATTTGATGTGGAAATTTGGCCCTTTCCCAATTCCTATGATTGCAAACTTCAATATGTAGACTTGATGATGAACTTTGATCCACTTTTGATGATGAATGATGAAGACTCCAAGCCAAATCTGCAAAAAGAACTTAGCTAAGGACTTAATGGTGTGAGACTTGATAGATATTTGAGCATGGTAACTTTACTCAAATTGTGGATGATGAAATGAGGAGAGGAGCTCTTCATTTATAGGATTTCAAGATGGATGAAAGCCCAAATTTGAGCAATGTGGGACTAACTTTCATCCAATGATATGGTGCCACTTGTCAAGCTATGAATGGATGATGGTTGTGCAAGATTTGGGGTTTGTGCCAATAAATGCCAATATTTGAATTTCAAATTTGTTGAAATGACATGTAAGAGGGAAGGGAAAATGCAATAAATGCCACTTGGCTCAAGGCAAAGGACATGTAAGAGATCTTAAATGCCTTGTTGGATGTACATGTTGACTTGGAATTTTTGAATTCAAATTGAGAGAATATTCCAAAAGATGCCATGTGAGGAAAATAGGATTAATAAATGAATTAAATCTATTTTCATGTGCAACTTGCATTATCTAGAGGATGTGACATGAGATTAGATTAAATTAATCAAAGGTCAATTAATTTAACAAGAGATTTGATGATGTGACTTATTGACTTAGATTTATGGATTTATTTAAATTAGATAAGAGAAGAATGTGACAAGAGACTAATTAAATAAAGATTTTGATTTATTTAATTAAAGGGATGATGTTAGATTAAATCAAATAAGGTTTTAATTTATTTAATTTAATAGATAGACTTTAGAGATTTAATCAAATAAATTGATTATTTAATTAAATAGGGATAATTAGATTAGATGGATTGATTTAATTAACAAGAGAACGTGACTTAATTAGAGAAAATGATTTATTTAATTAAGAGATGAATATTGATGAATTTAATCAGATAGGGGAATTTGATTAAACGGTTAGACCGAGGGATGATTTAGGAAGAAACGATGTTAGTAAGTCAGGATCAAATGCACGATGTCAATCAGTATATTTTCGATGTCTACAACGTCAACAGAGTATAAGAAATCCAAGTTGTAGAGTCCTTGAACACAAGTTTCCAAAAATAGAAAGTGTGATTGATACAACTACATGTCGAACATTCGTATGCTAGCCCCCTTGAGATCCCTCATTACTACAACCTTGGGTTAATGGTAGACCTTTGACTATGCTAGGCGCATACTATAAATGCTAGATATCAATACTGACTATGAAATAATAATAAAATTGATTTCATATTCCAACAATTTACATTTATATAAATAAAAATTATTATACTTTTATTACTTTAAAACTAGATTAAAGCATAACAACTTTTATATTATAAAAATAAAATAATCAACAAATATAAATATTTATAATTTACTTAAATTAAATGTAAATTATTAAATAATATTTTAATTTATATACACATTTAATATGAAAATTATGATATATTACTAATTGTAGAATATAATAGAGTATACAAAAATGATATTGAATGTAATCCAAATTAATTAATTAAATTACTATTAAAAACTATTATCACCATTTCTTAATAAAATAAAAACAAGAGTCAACACTCATAACTATTACAATGAACAAAGATACAAGCTTAATAATATTTATGAAAGATAAATTATGACTATATAATTTTATATCATTAATATTTTTTATTTTCTAGCATATATTGTTGTTAGATTTTATATGTAATATTGTATGATTTTTAATTTTTTAGAAAAAGTAAAATGATTGATTAATTGAAAATTTATTTAATATATAAAAATTATCAATAGTGAAAAGATTTTTTATTTAAAAATTTATTAATTTTTAGAATATTTATAAATTAAAATATTTTGTAATATTTCATATTTGATTTGTGAATATTATGTTATATTTATATTTTATACAACAAATGTCACATTATCTATATAAAAAATATTATTTTTAAAAATTAAAAAAATAAACTAAAGAAACTAGAATTGAAACTCCCTTTAATACAATTTTTTTTTTAATGGTAATTACTTTTTAAGAATAATAAACTTACTTCAAACATTTTGAAAAATATATTTTTTTCAAAAATTAATGATACATTCTTTACATTCTTTTGACTCAATTTACAATACCTAAAATCAATTAAAAATAAAATCACTCTATTACATAGTCAAAAAGAAAATACCAAAAACAATCCAACTTAAATATCCTACTTAATGCAATGAACTTGTAATTAGTTGATACTTTCACAATCAACCTTGAAAAAGGAAATATGGTAGAATTTATTGGAATCTCGGCTAAGAAAATTATACTCTACATGAATCTATATATACAAATTACTTCTCATGTAGTTAAAGTTGCAATTTTTTAACAACCTTTGTTAGTTTTTTAAGTGTGCAAGTTTAATTAGTACGAACATTTTGTGTGATGTATATTGTGAAATTTAGGCTACTTTGAAATTGTTGGAGATTTTGTTGATCTATCAAAAACATTATTTATAAAATCATATTAATGTTTGGTAGTAAGGAAAAATAAATTTTGATAATTTTATAAAAGTAATATCTAGAATATTGATGTTTTAATTTATAAATTCGTAAAGCATAATTTTTTGGTATGAATAGATGGTCAAAATATGACATGAGTTGATCATGAAGGATCATTCTTTTCCTCAAGATCTTAAATTTCTTCTTTTTGAAGAAGCTGCAAATATAATCACATATTAATTATTTTGATTAAAAATTAGATAAATATTTTAAAGGTTGTATAATGTTAAATTATATTCATAAAAAAAATGTCAATGTGACATAATTCAGACTTTGAAATATTTTCTAAAGTATAAAACATTCAATATAAGAGAATAATACCATTTGCGTCCTTTTTTCTTCGAACTTTTGTTGTTCAAGAAAATAGAGTTTTTCTTTCATCTATCTAAATGTGCACAACAAACAACAAAGATAAAATTTTATTTTTTGTTTTAAATTAAATTAAATTTGAATACTAAGCTCATATTTGATATTTATGTTTGAAAGAAATATATTAGAATTATAAAAAACTAAATTTTCTCTTTGAAAAAAATATTTAAAAATGAAAATTAAATACTAAACAAATTTTAAATATAGAATGTTTTTAATTGAAATAAAAAATTTGGGATAAAAAAATCCTTATTATATGATCAAATTGAGTTCATTTATTGCTCTAATCTTAGTATGAAGTTTGACTGCTAATAGCTTTGTTTGTTCTTTCAAAAGGAGTTTTAGCAAAACTTGACAATTTCAAAACATAGAGAAAAAACATTGTTAAAATGTCATCTTCTAAAAATTCAATAATATGAAGTGTAGTTTGACAAAACAAAAATCAATAATAAGCCTTAGTGCAATTGGATTTAAGAGATCTAACTTAAGGGAGAGGGCAATTGGATTTAAGAGATCTAACTTAAGGGAGAGGGGCCATGGTCCAATAGTGGTGCAGCCAATTGTGATTATAATAGTCAGTCTTACTCCATATTTATACTATATATTGTAAATAAATATTTCATAACCAAATGTTGATCAAAAGTGGACCCATACTTGAACACATGAGAACCTCTATGAGATGGACCAAATGTTGTTCAAAAGTGGACCCATACTTGAACCCATACAACTTTTTTTTCCTGAATTAAAATTCTGAAAACCAACTCCAAATGGTTAGTGAAATCTATGAGATTGCATTCATAATTGTGAGAGCCTCATTCAATTGTACTTAGCATGGTAGTCCATTATGGGATCTCTTGTGGAGGCATCTTCCAAATATATAATGCCTTGTATCTCTATAGAATTCAGGTGTTTTGTCCCATCATGTATGCCATCATGCCTAGTTGTTGATATGTTTGTATTTGAAAATTTATTAACAGTGAATTAGGCATCATGCCATCTCTAGCCAGGTTGCTGGAAAAACTGTTAGTTTGAGAAGTTCATATTGAAATTAGCGAATTAGTCTGGCATTTAACATAGCAATTCTTTCTCTTGTGTGCATGTTACAATTCACAAAATGGTTTTAGAACCATGTTTAGTACAAGTATTTCATAATAGCGGTACACAGAAGAAAACCTGTAGCTTTAAAGATATGGAAGGAAAAATTGTAATGGACATGAGAAGAACTGAAAGCAGAGAGTTCTTTTAGGACATGGAAAGCAGCCTAGATGCTTTCCTCATTCCATTCCTGCTGTTGTCTTGAATTTCATCTAATGTGATTAGATTTTCAAAGGATAACATAACTAAAGGTTGGGCGGGGGCACGTAGGTTATTTAGTTATCTGCTCATGGACCTCCCATGTAATCTCATATGCTCTAGGTACAACCAAAGAAATACTGATTTATTACCATTTCACACAGAAAATGTGTGATAGAGCAATGAATCTATGGCTTCGAAGAATTTAGATTCCAATGTCATAGAGCAAAAGGGTGGAGTTAAAAAAATGATAATTAGAATCTTTCAGGGTCTTTGCTCAAAAAATGTTTTAATCTTGTTTTGTTTTTTAATTATTAATTGATAATTTGTAATTATCTTTTAGTTGTATGAAAGTAATGCTAAATGTAATTATGACGACTTGCAAAGTGTTTTTAATTGTTAAATTAGAAAGAGTATGAAAAAGGGGAAGTTAAATGTGAGCTTGGAGAGGATAAGAAATATTTTTTAGTTTGCAACACGAACACATTATTACAAAATGGATAAAATCACAAGTTGGAAGAGGAAGTTTCTTTTTTTGTGATTTATGTCTAAATGGTTTTAGAAACCATTCTTAATTTGTGTTTTCTTTCATGCCTATTTATTTAGTGTTCGAGTTGAAGGGAAAAACAAGTTAATTTGCAGATTGTTGAAGTCATGAAGTGTTGCAGTGTTTTAAAGAGAGAAGTTGTATTGATGTAACTATGATTAATACAAATCTTAGATCTTTTTGCGAGTGGAGTTTTTTTGTGATAAAGGTTTCTCCATATAATTTTTAAGTTATGATTTACGTTTATATTGTAATCTATTTTCATCTATGATTTATTGCTATCTATTTATTTTAATTTATAAAATTATTTACATATTTTCACTGTAAAATTTTATTATGGCCTTCTCCACTCCTCGACTCCTTATTGTGAATAGGAGGAGAATTTTTTTTTGTAATGGGAAAGTTGTAATGGTAATGTTAAGTCTAGAGGAGGAGAAAAAGAGAATAATCAAAGGTTAAGAGATGGACAATGACAATGGCAATGGCAATGGCAATTAGTAGTGATCATAGGCCATTGGCTAAGAGGCTACCAAATACTGACACTAACATTATGTCTCAGTTTTGCTTTTTCTTCTGGTGATCACAGTGACGAAATACAGAGCTCTCAATCATCTGCATTTTGTCACATTGGTCACCCTCATTCTTGTGATGGGACTGTTTTGAATCACTGGGCACAGATGATTGGGAGCTCTGCATTTTGTCACTGTGATCACCCTCATTCTTGTGATGGGACTGTTCTGAATCACCGGGCACTGATGATCCAGTGCTCTACATTCCGTCACTATGATCACCCTCATTCTTGTGATGGGACTGTTCACTCTGCATTTTGTCATTGTGACCACCCTCATTCTTGTAACGGCACTGTTCCGAATCAAAACAACCAGAAGCAGAAGAAGAAGAACTGAGAGACAGAGTATAACATTACCATTACCAACTTTCCCATTACTAAAAAATCTCCTGCTATTCTAATCACTTTCATTGATGCCTTGCCTAGAGGAAAATTTTCTTATTTTTGCAGATTGAATCAGACGTTTCTTTCTTTAGGCACTAAATTTCCGGGAGGGGTGTTCTTTGGAACGGCCTTACTGTACTTCTTGACAATTCTGCAGAGACGTTTACAGAATTGACGGACAAAATGTATCTCTTGGAATTCGTGCTGTGCTATGCAGGATATCTTTTCACTGTGCAGCGGGATCTGGTTGACAGTTGCGTCTTTGCCAGTCAATCAAAGAGCACAGAAATTATGCCCGTCCAGAATCAATGCACAGAAATCGTTGACCTTGAAAAGTGAAAGAATGTTACGATTGTAGGATTTATTCACGAGTGCACATATTTTATTTTTGTACATTTCCCATTAACTACACTTATATTAAAAAAATTATAATTTTTTTTGGTTCGATTAAAAAATTATAATTGTATTTTTTTGTTGATCAAATATGTGGGCAATTACACCCCTAAAAAATATCATGTATATATTTTAATTTATCGTCATTTATAAAAATTATTGTAGGCAATTTCAATGGATTTAAAAAATAAATAATTCATAGAATGTTACAAAAATACAAATAGTAACTACATGAGTAAATTGAATAGAAAATTATATGTAACCACTAACTAACAACGAATTAATTGTTAGGAGACTATTGACTAACTAAACATAACAAAATAATGTGATGTAACACTCACAACCAATGGATATTATTCTTTCATTCTCCCCCATAATAACCATTGAGAAGAACTTGAAGCAAATGTACAAGTTTACGAAATTTGTCATTATTGAGAAATAAGGTGTTTCAACCTTTGCAAGTTCACACTTCGAGGGGGGAAATCCTCCAAAAGCCTCCAATAAGAATAGAATTCATAATATGATGATAATAAGGTAATCATTGCCTACTATATATACCATAGGTATGCCATGGCTGCCACTAGGCTTACCTAACTACCTATATAAGACTAAATACATGATCATATTACTTAACTAAGGGTTATGATAGAAACAAGTTAGCCACACATATCCTAATTCAATCAATGGATTAAAGGTGTAACATCTTTAGATTAAATTGGCTTATAGGTTTATTAAATAGTGTAGTCCACTTGTATTTATCTTCTACTCTTATATCAAATAACTTTTGCGATACTTTTTCAATATCATAATATAATGGGAGAGGACTAGGTAACTCATCACTTTAATAGTAAAAAAAAATCTTAATTATATTTCTAGTTTATTAGGTCATTGAAATTATTATTCATATCTACCAAGTAACCCTTCTTTTTCTTAACTCATTCACAAGTGCTAGATTATAAAGCTCCCACCTTATTCAAAAAAGAAACAAGATATTAGTCATTCTTAAAATTATGGAAATAGAAATGAGTTCATATATTCTTCTATATTATCATCTTATATTTAAACAAGCTAGAAATGAAGTTCCTTGGAAATCATTTTGATTCTTGTAAATTAAAAGATTTCAAAGAATAGTTGAGTTAAGAAATTCAATAGAGATGTTTCTCATATTATTAAATAAAAACAGTAAATCACAAATTTTATACATTCTCTTATAAAATAACTATCAATTATATAAAAATTAGACAAACAAAACATGTTTTTTTTAGACAACATAATAGTTTATATCAAGTGAATTATTTCATAGGAATTTTTAATTTTAATTTTAAATTTTGTGGATTTTTCCAATATAGGTTTCAGTCATCTACATGTTGACTTCAATGAGGATTCATTACACTAATAACATTTGAGGAGCTTGTTCATCATCCCACACATGCAAATGTTATAAGATAATAATGGATCTACAAGAAATATAATGCAAATGGTGTTGTTAAAAAGCATAAGGCATATATTGTTGCTTGAGGATATTTATAAATTGAGGTCCACTTGATTACAATGAAACATTTTCTCATATTACACCCAAGTGTCATTTTGCATGAGAGCATCTTACTTTGCTTGCATTACATTTTACTAGTAAGGGTGACCAATGACTTGTCTATAGGTGGTAGGATTGATTTGTTGAGTTGTGCAAGCTCAAGGCATCCATGTTCTAGATTTGTGATGACCCTCTTCAAGTAACTACAACATATGTATATCATGATTTAGTGTAGAAATGCACAAATTAGTTGTTTTGATGTGATAAATACATGAAGGTTCATCAATCATCTAATATTTTGACCCATTAAAAATTATCATTTCCTATAGGTAATTAATAAAAAATACATAATTGGAGAAAATATCTTGTAGAAGCGTAATCTAATAAGTGGGGATATATCCTTTGTACAATCTAGAGTATAGGGAAATGTGCATTCATTTCATAGTAGGAGCATCTTCTTTGCAAGAAAGATTTGGAATATAGGTAAATGTGTAAAAATCCTTTAGAAAATAAGAAAATATGAAATTGACATGGTGGATGTACATGAAAGATACATTCAAGGAAGAAAACATATCCCCCTTAACAACTTATAAATTCTTAGATGAAGGATCATGTAGATGGAAAGCCTTGGAACCCTTGGTGTATTTGACTATAACATTCTTACAAATCCTAGATTCTCACTTATGATAAATTTTAACAAGAATGTGGGCCCATACATTATATTTGGAGATGATAAATGTATGGTGTTTCCTAGATCAAAGATTCATATAGGTAAACCCTCTAAGAGATCAATGTGTTCTTAATATGTATGTGGCCATCTTCATAATCATATGATTCTTCATGTTGGCAATTCTATTCTACTATAGAGTGTAGTAAATAATATATTTCAACATGTCATGCCACAATCAACAAAAACTTACTAAAAATATCTATTTACTTTCTCATCTCCTTTTTGTTGAAGTGAGCAACCAAGATCTTCAATCTGCAACACCAAATAACCTCCACAAGAAATAGAGAGAAGCAACAATGAAAGATATTGTTCCACCAAACAAGAATTGCAATATGATACAATGCTTACAATACAATGCTATTGAATACAAAACATGCTAGAGATGCCTTGCTTATAAAGGAAAGGATGAGAGATAGGATAAGACAAGATCATGATAAGTGTCTTAATCCTATCACATGAGACAATTAACTCATAACTACCTAGAATGATATGAAGTCTCTAGAGATAAGACAACTATGACTTGTCTAGATAAGACAACTAGGAATTCTAGAAGAATCTAGACAACTAGGAATTCTAGAAGAATGCTTATTTCCTTTAAGTAAAATTAACATTTGAATTAAGTCCCCTAAGTCCCTAGTAAAGAATTAACTAGTTACAAGACTTATTCACATCAACACCCATCCTTAAGTGCAACTTAGGGAGGAACAAACCAATACAAATATACAAAAGATGGGTCCTGACAACAAGGCCTGATGAGGTACCCATGTACAAAACAAAAAGCTCTCATAAGTAGAGAAAAGGAGAAAATCCTCGTGGGAGAAAACTCCTCTCCAAAAGAGAGAAATGAAAGAACATGAAGAACATCACTGAAGCAAGAAGAAGCTGCAAACAACTGTCGAAAGTTGATTGCTATAGTGTTGATTGAAGAACCTCCTCTGAAAATAGGATATCAAGATCAAGAAGACAACAATCTACATGAGTTCCCCCAATGACACTACTTGAATAATGATCAGATGACAAACAAAGGAAAAATATATGTCAATCGAAGATACATATGGCAAATGAATCTGTATGAGTGACCCCAGGACACTACTCAACCAATGTAAGTTGAAAATACAAGTGCCAATAGTCTAAAGAAAACTGATCAATTGAGGATGAAAGGTTGTCTCCACAAAATAGGAATGCAAGAGTGTCTATATGGTATTTATGCCCCATCTCATCGAAATGCATGGGTAACCAACCACTGCATCCATTTAATACATAGGAAAAAATACTAGATACATAGTTCACTCCAAAGTGAAGCCAAGGAAGCATTAGCATGAACAGTATAATAACCCCCCATAATGCTGAATTTGAAGAGGCATGATAGATCCACTAAAACTTTTTGTATCACCATGTAGTGCATGAAGGAGAAGTCTAAACAACATCTGAAAGTGCACAAGAATGTACCTACAACTAAAGAAGGGTGTGCAAAACAAAGCACACATGCATGAAGCATTCGTTGTTGTCTTGCAGGGACACTCACTTGACAAAGGTGTGATGGAAAATGACAAAGGAACTACACAAACCCCCCATGGCACTTTATAATACAATGCGAGTACAAAATATGGCACAACCTTAAGTGCAAAATCCCCAAAATAAATGTACAATAGTGTGTCACTTTATCTCAGTGTATTTACATATAACAAATTGCTTACAAGTGATGCTTAAAATACCCACAAAGGAAAAAATCTAGAAATACATATAAAACATCCCAAATGAAGCCATCCCATGCAACCAAAAAGATTCTAGGTGCCAAAATATCCTAGTAATTAACTAGAGTGTCAAAACACAAAAATATGAATTAATTATACTAGGAGTCAAATTTGGAAAAAGTACATGAGTAACTATGAAGAGCTCAAAAAGACCTTTCCAATGCCACAAGAATCACAAAAAATAGAGGAATGGAGCAAAAGATATGAGCTCGAGAGTGAAGAATGGACATGTGACTTCAACATGTGATAAATGCTACCAAACAACAAAATTTCTGAAAAATAATTACACCATTGGAACAAAGAAAAATATATGAGCTTTAATACCATGTTGAAGTGAGCAACCAGGATCTTCAATCTGCAACACCAAATAACCTCCACAAGAAATAAAGAGAAGCAACAATGAAAGATGCTATTCCACCAAACAAGAATTTCAATATGATACAATGCTTACAATACAATGCTATTGAATACAAAATATGCTAGAGATTCCTTGCTTATAAAGGCAAGGATGAGAGATAGGATAATACAAGATCATGACAAGTGTCTTAATCCTATCACATGAGACAAATAACTCATAACTACCTAGGATGATATGAAGTCTAGATAAGACAACTATGACTTGTCTAGATAAGACAACTAAGACTTCTAGAAGAATGCTTATATCCTAGGTAAACTTAACATGTGAATTAAGTCCCCTAAGTCCCTAGTAAAGAATTAACTAGGTACAAGAATTATTCACACCAACACTTTTTCTAATATAAACATTTGACCTTATTCTCAATTTAAATTCCTCATAAGAATTTGAAGTCTTTGAATTTATAGATGGTTCATATTTATCCCCAATGTTTACAAATATGTATAATGCCTTAAATTTATCAATTTTGAAGCAATCGTAGGCCATTTTTAACTTTGGTGTCTCCATTTTTCAACTTTCGTATTGAATAACACTTGAAGATGTGGCCTCCCCAAATGGGATAACATTTTCATAGTTCATAATGGTTAAATTTCTTCCTCTATAGAGATCTCATTTTAAGGGAAGGTATGCAAATTTTGTGATTTCATATTTGTCAATATAATTAATCCAATAATAAAAATATCTATGTTACATTTAATTATTCTTAACTTGGTTGCATAAGAGACAAGGAACTCACTTGATATGCCAATTAACATGAAACATCGCTTTGTATTAATGAATTAATAATTTATCTATTTACAAATAATTTATCTATTGGTCTACATTATGTTGAGTTGATCTAACATGTCTAGATGTGTTCTTATTGTGTACTTCATGCCACATAAAAAGGTCCACATTTTAAGTTGTATTAAGATTTGTACATAGTGAGGTTCATTTAATTAATTTTAGAATAAAAATGGTAATCAAAATGAGAAAAGTCCATTTCATTGTAAATAGACCAAGTCATACACCGATAGTTAATTGTAAATTGAAGCATGTATTTTTTTATGATAATTAAAATTAGTTAAATTTTTATTTTTATTTTTTTAATTTGGAAGTTTTGTCTAGAGAAAAGGTGGAATTTTTTCCTATGACAACTTCCACCATAGAATGCAAATATGTAATTAAAAAGACAAAAAAATATAACTTAAAAGTGTTAAGTTAGTTTTCCATAGGTTATTATTTGGATGTTTATATATTGGTTCCAATAAGTTCTTCTCTACCCTCTTTATCCTACTGGAGGGCCCATGTAAGTTTGTTTGTCACTATAATTTTATTTGTACAAGTTTTAATTTTTTATCTTTTGAAAGGAATTTAATCATACACATTCACCATATGCAATTTCATATTATATATTATTCATCTTACATTCATTTTTATTATTGGACAATCTATGAATGATGAAACTTTGTATCACTTATATGTATTTATATTTTATCAAAAAGATATAATTGTTAGATTTTAGTTGTCCTATTATAAAAACTTACACACCCATATTCATTGGTATTAAGGAAGATAATTTTCTAATTTAGATTTATTCCACCTTCTTATTGATTTACTTAATGTTTCTTTTATATTTCAATCCACTTGAGAACTCTCTTTATCTTCCTCTCTTCCTCATTTCTTTCCCTTTCCTTTTATTTTCATTTCACATTCCTTTATTAAATCTAGGTAATAAGTATAAAAAATACACATTTCCCACAATAGAAAGCAATTTCCCCTCTAATAAATAAATAAATCACTCTATTTATGGTGATATTCCCCCATACTAATTGCCAATTTTATCATTGTCTATTCACAAGTCATATAAATTATATAAGGGATAGTGATAAAAAATAAAGAGTTAACATTTTTTGATGAATCTAGTATGGAAAAAATGCTCTGTTATTTTTTTACCTAATTTTAATTAAGGAAATTCTCTACTCCATATAATGATTTACCTTTGGGATCAAGGAAAAACTTTCCGAAATTATTAGAATAGCTCTCAAAGAGAAGAAGGCATATTCAATATTTCAATGCTATGTATGGAATCGTCAAAATTTATCATGCAAATGATTTCTAAGAATCATCATTAAATCTCTCAAACTTGATTCAAATTATTTTCAAAAACTGGGTGATGGATGCATAATGGAATAGAGTTCAACCTAAAGAACAAGTTTTTAGCGAGGTTTGAACATGTTGAATATGCACTACAAATTATTGATAAGGATTCCTCAAATTCAAAAGAGGGAAGACGAGTTTATATGATAATAATTTTTTTGATGAGCTATAGAAATAAAAATCATGATATTTACACAATCCATAATATTTCTTAGTAATGTTAAAAATACTAACATAATCAAATCCAAAAATATTATAAACAAGTTAGTGTCTAAGGTAACTCCCATGTATACTCAACCAAGTATTAACAAGACATTATGCATATTTAGTACTAATCTATACATGAAAATAGTTTCATCCTTAAAGTATATGAAATTAAAGATGTATATGAATTAGTAACAGAGATATAAATAAGATAATCCTTGCTATAAAAGTGAGAACAAAGTTGTAAAAATCTATTAGATGATTTCAAAAGGAAACTTGAAATATGTGAAAAAAAATTCTTTCACAAAAATACCCCTCTTCCTACACCACAAATTCCTAGAAAGGAGGCAAACATTTTTCCTATTCCTTAATATTTTCATAATAATATTATAATGTTTAAGGAGTATTTAGGAAAATTAATAATAATATTAAAATAGAAGGAATTTTTAATGGGTAAGAAATATAAACAAATCAACAACAAATAATCAATATGAAAAATTATTTACACATCTAAATCTAGTGATCTCCAAAATCAATGGAATATTTTTTATGCTAACTTTTATTGTGTTTTTTGTAGGATTTGATAAGTACATGTCATCATCCTTTGGGTGTGTGAAATCATATCCCATTTATGGTTTTACCTCATGCATCACCTCCTCCAAGTCATTTTCTTCGTCCTTGCCTTTTCCTCAATGTATGTCTTGCATGTGGAAAATTAGTGCAAATAATTTAATTGGTTTGATTGATTGTTATTAATACCTCAACCCTATATGTTAAACCCTAAACCCTCAACCATCAACCCTAAACCTTTCAACCCTCAACCCTTAAACTCTCAACCATCAACCCTCACCCCTCTACCTTATGCATTAAACCCTAAACCCTAATACCTCAACTGTATACCCTATACTCTAATCTCTTAACCCTCAACCCTTAAATCCTCAACCCTTAAACCCTAATCCCTTCAATCCTTAACCCTTAAACCCTAAACCCTTGACCCTTAAACCCTAAACCCTTAAACCTAATCCTAACCCTAAACCCTAAACCCTATAACCCTAAACCCTAAACCCTATCCCTAAATCCTCAACCCTCAACCCTTAAACCTTAAACCCTAAACCCTATCCCTAACCCCTCAACCCTCGACACTATACCTCAAATCTTAATCCCTCAAACCTTAAACCCTAATCCCTCGACACCCAACCCTAATCCATTAAACCCTAAACCCTAAACCCCTAATCCCTCAACCCTTAACCCTCAACCATCAATCCTCAACCCTCAAACCTCAACCCTCAACCCTCAACCCTCAACTATAAACCCTCTACCCTATACATTATACCCTTAATCCTAATCCCTCAACCCTATATGTTAAACTATAAACCATCAACCCTCAACCCTAATCCCTCAACCCTCAACCCTCACCCTCTACCCTATATATTAAACCATAAACCCTAATAAATCAGCCCTATACCCTAAAACCTAATCTCTTAACCCTCAACCCTTAAAACCTCAACCTTAAAACCTCAAACCTTAAACCTTGATCTCTTAACCCTGATCCCTAAACCCTATCCCTAAAGCCTCAAGCCTCAACCCTTAAACCTTAAACCCTAAACCCCAATCCTAAACCATCAACCCTAATCCATCAACCCTAAACCCTTAACCCCTAATCCCTCAACCCTTAAACCCTAAACCTTAAACCCTCAACCCTCAACCCTTAAACCCTCAACCCTCAACCCTCAACCCTTAAACCCTAAACCCTAAACCCTAAAACCTCAACCCTTAAACCCTAAACCCTACACCCTACAACCGCAACCCTTAACTCTATACTTAAGCCCTAATCCATCAACCTAATATATTAAACCATAATGTACCTATACCCTATACACTTAACCTTAGACACTCAACCTTGAACATTATCCCTCTACCCTATACCAGGTATACTTATGCCCTAAAACCTCAATCATTATCACTATGCCTTACACCCTCAACCTTAAACCCTAAATCCTATACCTTAGACACTAAACCTTGAAAATTATCCCTCAATTTTGTAAACCCTCAACCCTCAACCTTATACCCTCAACCATATACTTAAGCCCTAATCCCTCAATCCTTAACCCTATACCCTATAACCTCACCCTTATACCCTAAACCTTGAATATTGTTCCTCAAACCTATACTTAAACCCTAAACCGTACACTATAAACCCTTCACCCCATGCCTTATACACTCAATCCATACCGTAAACCCTAAACCCAATATCCTAAACCCTAATCCCTATATCTTACACATTTAATATTATAAACTTGAATAGCTATTTATATTATCCTTCAATTGTAAACCCTCAACCCTCAACCCTATACCCTCAACCTATTACTTAAGCCCTAATCCCTCTACCCTCAACCCTATACCTTAAACCCTAAACCCCGAAGCCTCAAACCTCATCCCTATAACCTATACCCTCACCCTTATATGCCCTAAACCAAAAATATTTGCATACATACATACAACCATACATACATACATACATACATACATACATACATACATACATACATACATACATACAAGCATAAATATATACATGCATACATGCATGCATACATACATACATACCTACATACATACATGCCTACATGCATGCATGCATACATACATACATACATACATGCATGCATGCATGCATATATACATACATGCATGCATGCATACATACATACATACATACATACATACATACATACATACATACATACATACATACATGCATGCATGCATACATGTATATAAGCATGAATTCATACATAATACATACAAGGACACAAACATACAAACATACATACATGCATGCATACATGCATACATACATAGAAGCATACATACATAGAAGCATACATTCATACATACAAGCATACATACATACATAAATATAGGTATAAATACATACATACATACAAGCATACATACATACATACATACATACATACATACATACATACATACATACATACATGTACATACATACATGTACATACATACATGTACATACATACATACATACATTACATGCATGCATACATATATACATACATACAAATATATATACAAACATACATACATCAAACATACATTCAAGAAACTTACACATCAAGCGAGACATAATGTGAGCACATTATAACACACTCACATTATGTCATGCTTGTGAAACATCAAGCAAAATGAAGCTCATGTTGTGTCAAAAATGTGACATAATGCAAGCACGTTATAACACACTCACGTTATTTCTTGCTTTGGGAATCCCCATGCCTTAGGCCTGGATTTTCTTTGGATTTTCAGCCCAAAGGCTTGGAGTGCCTTCCCAATGTCAAAAGACTTGTTTTTGTATATTCTACCTAAACCCTAATCCCTATACCTTACACACTTAATCATATACACTCAACGAGCTAAATATTGTCCCTCAACTATAAACCCTCAACCCTCTACCCTATACCCTCAATCTATTACTTAATCCCTAATCCCTCAACCCTCAACCCTATACCTTGAACCTTAAACCCTAAACCCTGAAACCTCAACCCTCATTCCTATAACCTATACCCTCACCCTTATATACCCTAAACCCAAAATCTTTACACACATGCATACAACCATATATACATATATACAAGCATACATATATTCATCTATACATACATACATATAAGTATGCATTCATACATGATACACACAAGCATGCATACATACATGTACATACATACATACATACATACATACATACATACATACATAAATATATACATACAACCATACATTCATACATACAAACATACAAACTATAGATGGAGGAAACAAAATAGATTCAAGAACTTATGGATTAAGATTCAAATCATTCCAACATCCAAATAATAGAGAACCTGCAAGAAGATTATTCAAACATGCAAATGCAAATGCAAAACTCTAATCTACTTGTGAGGAAATAAACTAATTATCTATATTACACTCCTCAAATCAAGATCTTATGTAAAAAAAATGGCTCTCAGAAGCAAACCCACAAGAGGCTATGATTTATTGGAGATTCAAATGCAAGATGTAAAGACTATTGCAAATCTAAGCAACTAAAACTATAACTTAAGAAGAAACTAGCATGCAAGATGAAAATGATAGCTAGATTGCGAGTGATATTGATAGAGATTCAATGCATATATTAGATGATCCCAAAATGAGGTAGAGAGGTTGTTTAAATAGATAACCTCAAGAGAAAGTCAAGCATCGGGGTAAATATGGGATAATGGGAGATTAGTGGTATAGGAGGAATAAGTGGTAAATGGTAAATGGTAAGTGGTAGGAGGGAATACTAGAGGGATTTTATTTAATAAATGGAGAAAATGAATATAAGGTGCATGTGTTAAGGATAGAATAATATTTATTGGATTAATTCAATGAAAGATATGAAAAGAAGAATGGAATGAGATGAATAATAGATAAAAATGAAATGATAGGGCATATTAAGGATATAGCCAATGCTTGAAGAAAATTAAAGTTAAATGAGGATAAATTTAATAGAAAATATTTTATGTATCTACATTTTGCCCCTCTTTGAGACAATGCATCTTGTCATGTTGTTTCAAAGAGAAATTGATCAACTAATATATTTTCCCGAAAGATATCCTGGTAAGGATGATGACGAATATGGTATGCCCCCTCAAGAGATTAATCAAACAAATTGGAAGAAGATTGATCTCTCGATTGATTACAGAAAAATGATTAAATGATTGACATAGCGCAAGTGATTAAGCAAAGATGTACATTTGATGGAAATACATAGTTGATGGGCGTAACTGAACAATTGATGGAAATGATCAGTATAGCCGGGTTTACAAGTTGATTGAGCTAATTGAGATTGATGCTTACGCAAGAAAAATTGATACAATGAGTGATTGATTGATTAAGGGGAAATGAGATTTTGAGAAGCAAGTTGATTGATTCGAGATTTGATTCAAGTGACATATATCAATTGGATAAAACAATTGATTGATGTCTCTGCAACAAGAAAGATGAAGAAAATGAAATGCAATAAATGGAAGATGGAAGAAATGCAAGATGGAAGAAAATGAAGGTGATGAAGCCACTTGTGCTTTATATAGTGCTTTTATCATCATAGAGATTATTATGTCACAAATTAGTATAAGCGTCTAGATAACATGCATACCTAGATGACCTGAATACTATTTGCATTTTTACTTAGTAGTGAAGTATAAGTATCTAGGTATAAGGACCTTAGATGACCTGAATAATTATTATTAGAAGACACTATCAAACAAGGAATGCTCTCATCCACACTAGACTCATAGGTCCTTGATGGTTTTAGACAACCATGTCTTAAGACAAATCATCTTGTGAATAAGAAACAATCCACAAACAAAAAACAAGTGAACATGCCCCATCCTTTCCTCTCTAGTCCCAGACATCCTGGAGAAGCTAAAAGACATGCCATCAAAGATAAAATAATAAAAAATCGACAAATAGATAGGCATCATGCTTCAATGTAGAACTAATTCCTTTCACAGTTTATGCGTTTGGTTGGATTTGTAAGATGGATTGATAAGTATGTTATAATATTTTTTTGATCGTCAATCATGGTGTGTTTTGATTTTAGTGAAGTTCAAAGTTGTGTGGTGATTTGAAAGTGTCACTGTTTTTCAGATTTTTGAGGTTATTTGAATTTTTTTTTGGATTTTTGAAATATTTATTTTTTTTGGATTTCTTTAGGACATTTTATGATTTTTATGGAATTTTTCAAGACATTTTATGATTTTTATGGTTTTTTTAGGACATTTTATGATTTTTAGGGATTTTTCGTGGATATTTTATGATTTTGATGGCTTTTTTTAGAACATTTTATGATTTTTATGGCTTTTTTCAGGACATTTTATGATTTTTATAGGTTTTTTCAGGACATTTTATGATTTTATGGTTTTTTAGGACATTTTATGATTTTTAGGGATTTTTCCTAGATATTTTATGATTTTGATGACTTTTTTCATAACATTTTATGATTTTTATGGCTTTTTTCAGGACATTTTATGATTTTTATAGATTTTTTCAAGACATTTTATGATTTTTTATGGATTTTTTTCAAGATGTTTTATGTTTTTTTGAATTTTTTGAAGTTTTAAAGATGGAGTGAAATGAAATGTGATAGATGATGATTGAAGGAATAAAATCTTCCACAATAGAGGTAATGCAACCATGGATAAATGATAGATCAAAAGGAAAGATTCACTAAAAACATGTCACACAAGCAACATATCTTTTGTCAAAAGATGACAATGGTTGATTGATTGAGATGC
The DNA here is from genome assembly GCA_007258455.2 of Sequoia sempervirens. NCBI lineage: Eukaryota > Viridiplantae > Streptophyta > Pinopsida > Cupressales > Cupressaceae > Sequoia > Sequoia sempervirens. The sequence goes on from VDFB02012151.1 coordinate 158,056, forward strand.
CAGGAATGATTGATTCCACAAGGCATGATGATGATAAGTACTTAGGATCACTGATTCCTCTAAGAATGATAAGATTGATGATTGTTGATGATTGATTGACAAAAGATATGAGGATTGGATAATGCTTTACAACTAGGCTGAAATATGATTTGCATGATAAGATTCAAGGTTGCAAAGGGACATGATGGCCAACGTTGGAGGTAATTTAATCATGGATAAATGATAAGGATGTGAACTATGATGGAATGGTAATACATAAGGACATGAAAGGGAATTCAAAGCATGAATTTGTAATTTTTCCCCTAATCTCATCAAGAGCAAAGTGCGAAAATGGGACATGGATTTTGATAAGCTAGGAGATATGGAATGGAAGAATGAAAAGACAAGGATAATGAATAGGATGATCATGATCAACTAGATAAGATATGGACACAATGCCTAATTATTTTTCCCCTATTCCTCATCAAGACCAAGGAAGGGAAGAAAGGATGCATTTAGATAGGATGATGGAATATGGATAAGGTGAAGGATATGGTATGGAAGATATGGATAAAGTGTATAGGATAAGATGCATGATGTTCAAGAAGATCCTTAACCTTGTCAAGATCAAAGGTGGAAAGGTAAAGGATGAACGTAAAGAGGAAAATGGATATGAATGATAGGATGGATGAAACTTTCCCCCAAGTGTAAAGTGCAAGAGGAATATGGAAGATAGGATATGGATTGGGATAAATGAATATGGAAGATATCATATGTGTGATAGGGAGATGGAGGGAGGACTCAAGCATCAAGTTTCATAGCTAACATCCCTCAATATGTGCTCTAATAAACTATGGCAATAGGAATTAGACTCATAAACTTTGGTAGATTAATGGTATGATGGAAGAAGCTAAGGACTTATGCAAAGGTTTGGATTGAAGGAGGATAATGGGGGATGAATGTTGGATAATGGATAGGAGGTTGGAAGGCTTGTTGATGGATAGATGGAAAGGATGGAAAGATTAACATTGGCAAACACCTTGAAGGGTGGTGGAGTGATGGAGGAAAAATGGATTTGGAAGGTGACAAGTTTTTAGATGGACAACTAGAGGAAGATTTTGGATTAGCAAATTTGGATGCCAATTTAGATTTTATTGCTTCTATGAGACTTTTAGGAATCCACATAGCTTTTGAATTTGATTTTTTCTTTGTGGGCCTTTGTGGCCTTTGAGATTTTTATTTTGACTTGATTGGCCTTTGTGGCCTTTGAAATTTTTCTTTTTGATTTATGGGCCTGTGTGGCCTTTGATTTTTTTTCTTTGACTTTGGATCATATTTTCTTTTATTTTTGCATGTCTCTTCGAGGAGACATGTTGATCCTTTGATATACGTGGATTTTGATATGGAAGATTTTGACATTTGGTACCCAAATTGCTTCCAAGAGCAATGGGATGGGTGGATGGAGATGAATGATATGGAGGTCTTATGGATGGGTTAATGTAGGTAGAATTTTGAGAGGGCATCAAGGAAGTGTGCCTTTGTTGTTCTTGATCAATAGGAGATGGAGGGATTAGGGCCCCAATATGGATGGAAGGGTTGATGGACCAAAGTTTGGATGATAAGGACCAAGGATGGATGGAAGGTTTGATAGACTAGGATAAGGACCTAGGATAGATGAAAGGTTTGATGGAATCTAGACTTACGATGGGTACCAATGTCTTGAGCATGAGGTGTATAACCAAGGCGATGATAGTGTGTGTTTTCTTGGATATAAAGGGGTTCTAGGATACCTTGTTCATGAAGGCCTAATCCTTTTCCTTTTTAGTTCATAATTTGATAAATTCATTTGCCAATGGGATATGTATTGTTTATGAAACAAGATGCAAGTTCATCATGAGATGGATGTGACATGAAAAGAATAACAAGATCTTGGAGTAAACCACCTTGGATAAAAGTGAGGGAACCCATTTGATAGTTAAGGGGCTCGTGTATAGCTTGAATAAGGGTGATAGAATCTTGTGGAGGATTGTAATCATGAGGGGAATTAGGATGGGTGATAGGATCTTGACATGGGGATGATGGGGTACTTTGATCTTGACTTGGAAAAGGATCACAAGGTGTAAGAGATGGAGTAGCTTGCTATTTATTAGGTATGGAATCACCATGAAGTGGTATGAAAGGAATGTCTTGATCATGAGAAGGATGAACATCATCATAGAATGAGAGGGTATCCTTGAATGGAGGTATATCTTGATCTTGATGAGGAAGGGAATCCTGATATTTTGTGGAAAGCATATCTTGATCATTGGATATGATGGAATCATAAGATGGTATGGATTCATTAGATGAGGTGGAAGGAGGATTTGGAAGGATAATTTTCTCTTGATATGGAAGGGGATCATCATGAGGTTCTTGAGAGATGAGATCTTGGTCAAAGATTGGAAGGGGTTGTGGAATTTTGGTATCATTGGATGGAGTGGAAAGAATGCTTTGATCTTAATGTGCAAGGGAGTCTATGCAAGCATGATTTGGAATAAGAGATTGAAATGAATCATTGGATGTAGGTGGTATGATAGGAGAGGATGGTTGAATAGATTTGTTAACTTGGGTGAAAGACTCATGAGGTTTATTTTGACTTATGGGGGATGAAGATAGGTGCATGATATGGTAGGATTGCTCAATATTATTTGTGTTTGAGGACTTAGATTTAGGTTTCTCATTTAGCCTTTGCAAAAAGTCATGGACATTGAACTTGGATGATGTAGTTTTGGGTGAGGATAAAGGATTATGAGATGATTGCATCACTTAGTCAAATTTTGGGATTCAAGTTGTTTTTCAAGATCTTTCAAACGATGGTCAAGATATTCAATCCTTTGGTTTCGTTCATAGGTTGGGGATGAATATGGAGGATAACAGTTAAACATGTTTGGTTGGTGGTTGTGGGAATGTTTTGAGGTGTTGTAGGATGATAAGTGAAAATTTGGGAAGGTTATGGATGGTTTAAGGATGATTATTATGATGGATGAAGCATGAGACCCAAAGGCTATGATAGGTGATGATGTTTGATTAAGGTTTATTTTTAAACACACACACAAGACATAGTAGACAAAATGTTTTTCAATTTTTTCTCGATTCAAGATGAAAACAATCATGCACAATCCTAGCGTTGGCAAGGACAATATTTATTGAGTTCCCACTTGGATAAACTAGCTGTGCTTATTCTTAGCGAATGACTTAGAAGCTTGGCCACATTGGCTCCCCTTTACATGACACTCACTTCTCAGGTCAAACAAGCTTCAAGTTCCCATGAATCTCCCATGAAAAACTCTTCATCTCTACTAAGAACCACAAGTATGTGGGATGACTTCAGAGGTCTAACCTCTTGCACCAACAAATAGAGGGATTTTGGAAACTACAACAAGAGGTGTCTAGTAAGGGCATCTGTTCGAGTGGTTATACATGCATCAAGATTAGCTCTGATAAGAAGGATTCCCAGCCTGCAAAGGTTACACTCTATTGGGTTTATGGGGATTCAATTGTTGGCATAACACATCCAAACTCATTGCTAACTAACTTTAATTAGGAAGCACATTTATTTATAGTGGATGGAAGGGCTTGAATTTAGCCTGTTACCACTTTGGGTTGTTCCCTTGGGGTGAGTACTTTTTCCCACCAAGGCAGACCCTCTAAGAGGTGAACATAAAAGAGGATGGGTCTGGCTTTCTAATCACCAAGTTTGCACAAGGTGAGAGCATAATACCTATCACCCTTTCAAGCACAACAAACAGTGTTCATTAACCTCCTAGTTAAATCTATGTGAAATAAGACAATTGTTTTTTTTAAGCACCAATCAAAATATTTTCTATATTAAAAGACAATCAGTTTGAAAAATCAAATCTTCGAGGGATGTCCTACACCAAATGTCATTAGTAGTTTCAAATTTAAGTCTTCGGAAAGCGAGAGTTTATGTTGAACTTACAAAAAGAAAATCAACGATTAGCTACAAAAACAACAATTGAAAAAGACATTAATCTCAATTAGAAATTAAAAAGTAATCTAAAATTAAAAACTAATCTAAAGTTAGTAATTAATCTAAAATTAAAAACTAATATAAATTAATCTAAACTAAAGTGAAATTAATCTAAAATAGAACTAATCTAAAAAGTAATCTAATCAAAACTAATCTAGATTAAAAACTTGTTTAAAATCTAAATTAAATTAAAATTTGAACTAAATTAAAACTAAATATTAAAATCTAAATAAAAATCTAAAATTAAAGACTAAATTAAAAACTAATTTAAAAGCTAAATGAGAATCTAAATTCAAAAACTAAATTTAAAATCTATTAGATTAAATCTAAAATTAAAACTACATTAAAATTTAAATCTAAATTAACATCTAAATTTGAAATTTGGAATTTAAAGCTAAATTAAAATCAAATTTAAAACTATAACTAAATTAGAATCTAAATTTAAAAATTTAAATTAGAAACTAAATTTAAACCTAAATTTAAAAGCTGAATCTAATTTAAAACTAAATTTGAAATTAAGTTAGAGTCTAAAATTAAAAACTAGATTAAATTTAATTTAAAATCTAAATTAATTAACACCCACTATTATTGCAATCTTTTCACCACTATGATGAAACAATAAAATTTTGTCCTCCCAAAACAACAAAAATAATTTTTTGAAAGTGCCAAGAACTGGTTTTGAACAAAAAATGATAAAAATTTGCCTGCAAAAGATGGTTTTACATAGAAAATTTTGTCATCAGACAACAAAAACGCCTCTTTGAATCATCAATGCTTTGCAAAATGACATAAGTGCTTCAAGATGTACACAGTTGCAAGATGAATTCACACAGAGAGGGAGCCATTCTCAACACAGGTAAACAATGAAAGGGCATTATCAAATCAAACAAATGCAGTTGGTAGACATAAAGTCAGATTATCAACAACTTTTTTCCATTATTCACTGCACATAAACTCAAAAAACTAGATTTTATTAGCAAACCAAATGTTAATTGAAAACTTCTATCAAGTGAATCAACTGAGAAGACAAAAGGTTGTCAAGAGAGCATCAAGCTATAGTCGTGATTTCTTCATATCTCTAAATTTACGATGTAGGTTTTTATGATTTTTGGATAGCAATGAGAAAACATCAAGATGCAAAAACCCATTAAATTTCTCACAGACCCAGTTTACAGTTTGTGAGAACCGATAAAAAAAAATGATTCATAGAGGACAAAAGGTTGTCAAGAGAACATCAAGCTACAGTCGTGATTTTATGATATCTCTAAATTTATGATCTAGGTATTTATGATTTTTGGACAAAAATGAGAAAATATCAAGACACAAAAACCCATTAAATTTCTCACGAACCCAATTTATAGTTTGTGAGAAATGTTCATCCCACCGGGCATGCCAAATGTAGATGAAGGAAACAAAATAGATTCAAGATCTTATGGATTAAGATTCAAATCATTCCAACATCCAAATAATAGAGAACCTGCAAGAAGATTATTCAAACATGCAAATGCAAATGCAAAATTCTAATCTACTTGTGAGGAAATAAACTAATTATCTCTATTACACTCTTCAAATCAAGATCTTGTGTAAAAAAAATGGCTCTTGGCTATGATTTATTGGAGATTCAAATGCAAGATGTAAAGACTATTGCAAATCTAAAAAATTAAAATTATAACTTGAAGAAATTGGCATGCAATATGAAAATGATAGCTAGATTGCGAGTGATATTAGATGATCCCAAAATGATGTAGAGAGACTGTTTAAATAGATACCCTTAAGAGAAAGTCAAACATTGGGGTAAATATGGGATAATGGGAGATTAGTGGTATAAGAGAAATAAGTGGTAAATGGTAAATGATAAGTGGTAGGAGGGAATACTAGAGGGATTTTATTTAATAGATGGAGAAAATGGATATAAGGTGCATGTGTTAAGGATATAATAATATTTATTGGATTAATTCAATGGAAGATATGAAAAAAATAATGGAATGAGATGAATAATAGATAAAAATGAAATGATAGGACATATTAAGGATATAGCCAATGCTTGAAAAAAATTAAAGTTAAATGAGGATAAATTTAACAGAAAATTTTATGTGTCTACACATACATACATACATACATACAAATATATATACAAAAATACAAACATCAAACATATATTTAACAAACTTGCACACACCAAGCAAGACAAAATGCGAGCACGTTATAACACACTCATGTTATGTCATGATTGGGAAACATGAAGCAAAAAGAAACAAAATGAAGGCGCGTTATGTCTTGCTTTGGGAATCCCCAAGCCTTAGGCTTGGAGTGTCTTCCCAACATCCAAATACATGTTTTTGCATATTCTACAAGATTTCACACAATCTTGTTCGTGCTAACTGTCAAGTTTGCAAGTGCTTCAAGGTCGAGTAAATTAAACACCTGGGTAATGTTAGGCTCTCTCTTAGCTATTTAACAATGTAATTTTTTCACATTTTGACAATGTTAAGGCTTTCATCTTTAATTTATTTTGTTTGTGTGTCTATTTTTTGTCAAAAACTAGTGTTTGGTATTTTTAACTTTATCTTTTAACTGTTTATTGAAATTTCAAATAAATTGCATTTTTTTAAACTAGACTCCATTCAACACATATTAAAAAAAATTTGAAATTCAATTATTTTTAAAAAATTATAGGGGTAGCATGGCCAAAATTTTATTTTTGGGATGTGTCCACTTTGAAAATTAGTAAAAAATTAAATATTTATTAAAAAATTATCAGAAAAATCGGGCATAAACTACATCCTGTTAGCTAATTTCTCACTAAAGCAATTTTAAACATACCAAAAAAACCTTTTGAGGGAGCCACAAAAAATGCTATGTTATGTTTTTTTGACAAAAACAACACCAATTTTTGTGGCTCCCTTTTTTGAACCCCTTAATCTCTACCATTTAAAAAAAAAAATAGTAGAACTTTAGAAAGTAGGCTCGAAGCACTACAACCCTTGTTTTTGTTGCATCTTAAAATTTTGAGCGTAACTATCCTCAATTTCTCATCCAAGGTCAATATTTCCTGATTTTAAAAGAAAAAAAATGGCCACTTAAGACCCTTTTTTGTCCCCCCATCTTTTTGCACTTACCTTAATTTCAATCCTCATAAATGGAGTGGTTACACTTGTCACCTCCTCATGCATACATGCACCCCCTCTAAGTTAACTTAAGAGGAAGGCTAAAAGTGAACTTGAGTTTATTCCACTCCTTCCTAAAAAGACTCAGCATCACTAAAGAAAGACAAGTCAACTCAAGATCTCTTTTCAAAAAATCCACATTGCATTTTATGGAACCTCTAAGATAAATGGGGATGTGATTGGAATAAGCCATGCACACCCCATAACAACTCCAAACTCATCACTTTTTAAAATAGGCACTTAGTAGGGGATATATCTTGAGTTTAGTCAAAGATATGAGTTCCATTGAGTGCCTAACCCTTGGGTTAACACCATAGTGGTTTAAAAATGACATAATTACATAAAATAAGCTTTTTTCCACCCTTTTTCAACTCAAATAAAATAAAATCATAAATTACCTTCAAATAATCAATTTGAAAATTAAAATACAACTTAAAGACTTAAAGGCCCTATAATAAATTACATTCATGTCTCAAGCCACTTCACTTAAATCACATTAAACATTTAGACTATAGTCCCTCCAAATAGACTATAGTCGACATATACAAGGTTTGTCACATTGGGTTCCTTGAAGACCTCTGATTTCATTGGCCATGGAATATATACTTGCACACTCGATTTCACATGTTAATATATCCAATGAAATTATATAGCTGAAGCAAACTTAAAATATAACACATATATTCACATCATAAAATTTCTACCACACCCCCAAATCACAGTCTCATAGATACACAATCATTGAATTCACCTAAAACATTTTTTCAATTTTCATAAAGTATACAATTATTATAATTTCATAATTTTATTTAAAACTCAATAATTTTATTCATCCCAATATTGAAATTAACATCTCTATCCCAATTATCATTTTATCATCATACCATCAATTATTCATCAATTCTACTCATACATTCATAATCATCAATAACTTTAAATACAAAGTCTAATGTCTAAATCATCATAATATGAATATTATCATGAAGTATTAGTCTAAATGGTGGCAACATAGCTTAATGTCTAATAATCAACACAAGAAATAACAAATTGTGTCAAACTAAAACAAAACAAAGTAGCATAATATCTAGTATCAATTGTAGGTCTCACATATTTTCCAATAGAAAAGATTATAAATTATATGTAAAATATCTTATTGTTCCTATGATGGAATATGTTGTGATTAATCTCTTGTGATGTCTTATTTTACTTATCTTTAAAATGTTAGAATACTTAGCCAATTTCATGAGATCCTAAGTATGTTTATTATTTGATCTTCACCTCTTTCTTTCATTTCTACTATTGGACACTCTGTGTCCACTTTACATCCTACACATAAAAAATAAATCTACTTATCATATACTGCCATCTCTTTGTCCCATTTCTATAGTTACACCATATTTATCTATATTGTATTATATGCCCCCTTTATCACAAGCTCATTTCTTATACTTATTATTATTCACCTATTTCTTCAATCCCTCTTCCTACCATATTACTTTACAAGTATGCCACATACTCTCCTCATCATGGTATCACACCTTCTTCTCAATGATATGTATGCTTCTTCTACTCTAAACTGGACGTGTGTCTTTACTAAGCTTAAGAAGCTAGAGGTGTAGCTAGATATCCTCACATATCCTTCCCCTTCTCATTAGAAAACTTCATGGATAGTATTGTCTCATTCACCTATAATGATTATATACCCTTATATATCAATGGTTACAAAGATCCTATTCTACATGTACAATAAATTATATATTTTGTTCAACCATTTCTTTTTCTTATCTTATTCATTTTTATAACATTAATAGATGATGAACTATATTGGTTCTATATTTTACCACCTAGATCCTTATATTCCTTTATTAACCTTATTCATATATTCTCTTCATTTTAAATATAGTATGGAACCTAGATTTTCTATTCTACAATTAGAACATTACAAATAAGATCCTATAAATAGTAAACTTCACACTTATTTTCCTTGTTCGTATGGAATTCAATCCCCCTAATTTAGTACTCCAACCTATATTTCCTAAAATCCTCTTACCTTGTACCTAAGAGAATCTACATTTTACCAATCACACTTCTTTTTATGGGGGCCATTGAAGTTTACTAAATACTTAAATGGATTGGTGGAACTTCTCTTCTCCTTATATTATTGATTACACATGTTGACCTTCTCTAGGTGATTCATACCTTATATTTCTAGAAAACCAATAGAAATAAATATACACCCCTTTTTTCTTCTCCTAAAAAAATTCTTACCCTTTTTACTAGATAAAAAATCAATCACTATTCCACATATAGTATTTTGAAAAACCCCAAAATGAAATTGTTCAATCCTTATCTATTTTTCATACCTTCATATTTTAGGCCATTTTTAACAAACCAATATAATACTTTAAGGATCAATATTCAATAACTTATTAATAATTTTTCTATACATATTTATTCTAATAATGCATATCTCTTCTCTACTATTACTAATGATATTGAAGGTTTAATTACCTTGGCATAATGTATGATTTAATATTATATTATGAAACATCTAATAATATTGTCCTAGTCCTACTAATGACCTTTGTCCATTTGATACTCATGATACTTTTATAACTACCCTTACATGTACTACAATAAAAAACCATTCTACCCATTTTCAAACCTCACTTTAAGAACATTTTCAATGTTCCTCATCTTTCAACATTATTTACCAAAGCTACATGTGGTACTTCTAAAAATCATTTATTTTACTCTTTTTGTGTAAAAAGTGATGATATATGTACCCTGCTATTACCTATGTCATTTCTATTAATGTTTGATTTCAATCCTTTGTTCCTATTTTCTTAATGACTATTTTATACTCTTTGATATATTATTAGAATAAGTATATCATGTCACTATGGACTTGCATACTAGTATCCTTCAAATTTTCACTAAGAATAGTAGGGTACTCTATCAAACACTATATTATCATGTATACCTAATTCCCTCCCTTTTTACATAACTCCCTAGGATATCTTATTATGTACTAGGTCACTATGTTGTGACCTATATCTCTTGCCATAATAATTTATTGTTCTAATCATACTAGTCTTTGGTTTTAAAACCTCAAGATATCATTTAACCATTACCATAGTAACTTATTTTATATATACATATTTACTATGGACTATTCTATGTCTCATTTCCATCATAAGTCCATGCTAGTTCTTTATCTTCTAAATATTCTTAATTTATAATCTCATTAGTGACCCCTAAAACCTTATAGGTATATCACCTCCCCCTTATTTCCTTGTATAATATTAAGCTCCATTAAGCATGCTAATGGTTGTATTTATAAGTGGATTTTATAACCAAATATACAAAGGTGACATCCAAATAAACATATTGCTATAACTATGTAGTCGAATATTTGATGATGAGCCCTTGCATCTTCCTAGTTTCATGGGCTAGAGTATGGGGTTCAAAAATTAAAAATACAAATAAAATAAAATCACGATGTCCATAGTCATAGATAGAGGCTTAGACTAAAACTATATGGTTGACATAAATGAAAATAAAATTCATGTAGTCTTAAGAGATGAAGTATAAAATAAAATCAAATAAAATTGAAGACAATATCAAAATAAAGAAAAATATAAAAAGTAAAAATAACTTAAATAGAACACCTAAACACACACACACACACACTCTCTCTCCCTCTCTCTCTCATTCTCTCTCTAATTCATTATAGGTTGAACTTGTGAGCTAGGATACCTTTTTTTTCTTCTTACAATATGGACTTAGAAATAATTTTCCTACGATAAAATATACTTCCATCTCCAATTATATTTTTTGCCTTAGAACATAATGTTATTAGGGGTCATATCCTTATAACATTTATATATTGTGCTAACATAAGGTTATAAAACCTTATATATTATATGCTTATTAAGCATGTCCCATTTGAAATAATTATAGTCTAATAATTAGATTGTTAATTATTTATGAATGAGGGTTCTTGAATAGGTATGAATAATAACCCTTAAGGTATTATACCACCCTTTCTTATGTATTTATGGAGATTCCCTCTCATTTGAGAGGTGAAGAATTTGGAGATTTATAGTGAATTATATCACTATACACAAAAGGTATTATTGGCCTTGTGGGACTATGTAGAGGAGTGTTCCTAGGTTCAATCTATTTATTTAATAGACTATTTTGTAAGTGTTTTAATAAAATGATGTTTTATGGAGTTTTTTTTTTTTAATCTCAAAGGATTTTCCCCATGTATACCGTATGTAATGTGTAAAATTTATGCTTGTATGTTTCTCATTTTCTTTATTTTATATTTTTATATAATGATTAGTAAGCTAAGATCCTAATTTTTACATGGTATGAGAGCCAATAAGGCTATGCTAATCATTTACTATGTGTAAATTCAATTTATTTACTTATTTTTCTAAAATTATTGTATCATCATGTTTGGACCAAGTTAACAATAATATTTTCTCAAAGGTTTGTAAAATGTGTAGATTCATTTGAAGAAATCTTGTAATGCATTCACCTTCTTAAGTAAGTTATATGGCATTATTTAAGCATGATTCATTTCAACAAGAGAATAAGAATGACAAGATCAAGAGGTTTTAATATACACAAGCACTATGCAAGAGATGTTTCAACTACAATATTTTTTCCTTACCTCATCTCAATATACAATTTGGTAATGTGATATTCTAACTAGATCTACACACGTTTATAAAAATACATCTCACAACCTCTTTCTCTTACTAAAATATCCTTTATTTGATTGATGTTAAAAAAACCAAATAAAAAAATTATCACCACTTCAAAACAAATACATAAATATATTCTTTTTAAATTTATTATATCTCAAACAATTTTAAATTATATTAATCAATATTATTGATTTTATATTTTTATAAGAACCATATTATATTACCAAATGATTCTATACTTTTTCTACTACAATAAAATATGTGCTCTCCTTAATGGATCAAAAGTCTGTCCAAAATCTAGAAGACGAAGTGCTTCCTTTTCAATCAGTTGAATGAAAATTAAAGAGTCACACCTGTATGGAAAACTACATCTTCTCTATAATCTATATACAACAAAACTATTCTAACTACGCATTAATTCATTTCAAACAATAGCTACCATGTCCTTTTCCTCTACTTGGTCGTTATCTTGAATTTTTTAGTATAAAAACAGATTGATTGGGAAGCCATAACCATTGCGTAAAATCTGATAGTTTTTTAATTCAAATAAATAAACTTATGGAGGAAGAATGGTGAAGAACTTGGTCAATCACAAAATAAGCTTATGGACGATGAATAATTTGCATGCTTTTGTATTGGAAAACTCATTACAATGACACCTTACCTAATTACAATAACATAAACTTTAGTGCGTCTATTGACATTCTATATTTCAGAGATTTTCATTCAATCTTAGCAAGCTTTTTCATTTTATTTTTAACAATGGGTTGGTGGAGAATAGTCATTATGGGAGTAGCTACAATCATAGGTGGTGACACTGAGTTCATGTCTTTAGTCATATAAATCATTAATGATATGGTTGTGATCATTAAAGAAATATCATTGTCCAAGTTGTATGTTGACACAAGCATATTGTTCTTGGAAGGAAAAATACTATTCATACAATTCATAAGTCATTTTAGTAATTAAAGATACAGTGAAAGCATGAGTGAATCCATTATATGAAATCAATGTCTTGCATGAGTTTCCTCTTGTCACGATATTGTGTCTAGGGTCTTTTAGGGGTGTCCTCCAACATACTTGATATTATCATTTTTTGATATATTGAATATTTGTATATTGAATATTTGTTGGTCTTTTTATTGTATTAATCATAAGATCTTGCACTTAAACCTCAAAATTATTGTAAATGATCATATTTTAATCTTAGTTCATAGTTAAGAGATATTTTCTTTAATTTTAGCCATTGTCTATCATGTTAGAGTGTGATGATGATTTTTGAACAATCAAGCCTAATATATGGACATGGATAAAATAGGTAGGTAAATGTTTCTTATGATAGCTAAATTACATCACTAGACATGCAAGCAAGATTCTTTAATTGTATAGATGGAATAATTCATCTTTTGGCATAATAACATAGGGATACAACTATGAAAATTCCCACAAAATCAAAGAATTCCTTTTGTTGTTTTGTTATATAAACTTCAATGGAAATGATAACCCTTTAAATGTTTTCCATATAGATGTCAAAATGTTTTGTTACTTGTTAACAAAACATTGTGAAATTGAAGTTGCATGGAGATGATTGAATATCAAATTGCTAAAATTTTCATGAAGCATTTATTTAAAGCTAAGTTTTCCTTATTGAACTTCCTCAAGCTATTAGGAGTTGACAATGGGTGGAGGTAGCAAGTAAATTTTCGTAGGGGAAGTGTTGTGAAGAAGTTCCACATCACTTTAGGCCCTTTATGAAGTAGTTTTGTGGAATGTTATATTTGAAAATTGCACCTTAATGGGTCCATATAATTACTAATATTTGTGGCATACTTCAAAATTGATGTGGGCCTTGTAGACTCTTCCATGTTATCTTAATCTAACTATTATTAGGATTTGGTGTGTAAATAGAGGCTTTTCCCCACCTTTATCCATGTTGTCTGATGCAGGAGCATTTAGGGTGTAAGAGCAATCTTGCATCAACCAAAAAAATGATGTTTCTTTTCAATAAGGGCTGAATTTGGCAACTTACTATTTTTAGTAAGTCTGTATTTATGTATGGTTGGGAACGAATACTTATACAAAACTCCAAAATGGTAAATTGAAGCCAATGGTGAAGAAAGCACTTCAATATCATTTGTCATTTGAGAGATTAAAAATTTAGTTTCTAAAAATCCTATTAAAATATTCAAAGACAATTTTGAAGCACTTAGAGGCTCCAGATGGACCTAAAAATTGGTGGAAAACAAAAGTAGTCTATCTTTAAGTATTACTCATTGAGGGTGTGCCTTCTTGAGAGCTTTTTGAAAAGGTACTATAATTGAAAATCCAACAGTTGGATCAAAAGTTATGACCTTGCAAAGTTGTACTACCAAAATTAATAAAGTTTCAAAATATCTTCTTAAGGAAGTTACACTTTCCAGAAGATTCTAGGGTAAGTCTCAAATTTGACATTGCATATATTTTTTATTTTTTATTTTTCCTTCAATATTGGAAGAGAAATAACTTATTAATAATTTTTCTATACATATTTATTCTAATAATGCATATCTCTTCTCTACCATTACTAATGATATTGAAGGTTTAATTACCTTGGCATAATGTATGATTTAATATTATATTATGAAACATCTAATAATATTGTCCTAGTCCTACTAATGACCTTTGTCCATTTGATACTCATGATACTTTTATAACTACCCTTACATGTACTACAATAAAAAACCATTCTACCCATTTTCAAACCTCACTTTAAGAACATTTTCAATGTTCCTCATCTTTCAACATTATTTACCAAAGCTACATGTGGTACTTCTAAAAATCATTTATTTTACTCTTTTTGTGTAAAAAGTGATGATATATGTACCCTGCTATTACCTATGTCATTTCTATTAATGTTTGATTTCAATCCTTTGTTCCTATTTTCTTAATGACTATTTTATACTCTTTGATATATTATTAGAATAAGTATATCATGTCACTATGGACTTGCATACTAGTATCCTTCAAATTTTCACTAAGAATAGTAGGGTACTCTATCAAACACTATATTATCATGTATACCTAATTCCCTCCCTTTTTACATAACTCCCTAGGATATCTTATTATGTACTAGGTCACTATGTTGTGACCTATATCTCTTGCCATAATAATTTATTGTTCTAATCATACTAGTCTTTGGTTTTAAAACCTCAAGATATCATTTAACCATTACCATAGTAACTTATTTTATATATACATATTTACTATGGACTATTCTATGTCTCATTTCCATCATAAGTCCATGCTAGTTCTTTATCTTCTAAATATTCCTAATTTATAATCTCATTAGTGACCCCTAAAACCTTATAGGTATATCACCTCCCCCTTATTTCCTTGTATAATATTAAGCTCCATTAAGCATGCTAATGGTTGTATTTATAAGTGGATTTTATAACCAAATATACAAAGGTGACATCCAAATAAACATATTGCTATAACTATGTAGTCGAATATTTGATGATGAGCCCTTGCATCTTCCTAGTTTCATGGGCTAGAGTATGGGGTTCAAAAATTAAAAATACAAATAAAATAAAATCACGATGTCCATAGTCATAGATAGAGGCTTAGACTAAAACTATATGGTTGACATAAATGAAAATAAAATTCATGTAGTCTTAAGAGATGAAGTATAAAATAAAATCAAATAAAATTGAAGACAATATCAAAATAAAGAAAAATATAAAAAGTAAAAATAACTTAAATAGAACACCTAAACACACACACACACACACTCTCTCTCCCTCTCTCTCTCATTCTCTCTCTAATTCATTATAGGTTGAACTTGTGAGCTAGGATACCTTTTTTTTCTTCTTACAATATGGACTTAGAAATAATTTTCCTACGATAAAATATACTTCCATCTCCAATTATATTTTTTGCCTTAGAACATAATGTTATTAGGGGTCATATCCTTATAACATTTATATATTGTGCTAACATAAGGTTATAAAACCTTATATATTATATGCTTATTAAGCATGTCCCATTTGAAATAATTATAGTCTAATAATTAGATTGTTAATTATTTATGAATGAGGGTTCTTGAATAGGTATGAATAATAACCCTTAAGGTATTATACCACCCTTTCTTATGTATTTATGGAGATTCCCTCTCATTTGAGAGGTGAAGAATTTGGAGATTTATAGTGAATTATATCACTATACACAAAAGGTATTATTGGCCTTGTGGGACTATGTAGAGGAGTGTTCCTAGGTTCAATCTATTTATTTAATAGACTATTTTGTAAGTGTTTTAATAAAATGATGTTTTATGGAGTTTTTTTTTTTTAATCTCAAAGGATTTTCCCCATGTATACCGTATGTAATGTGTAAAATTTATGCTTGTATGTTTCTCATTTTCTTTATTTTATATTTTTATATAATGATTAGTAAGCTAAGATCCTAATTTTTACATGGTATGAGAGCCAATAAGGCTATGCTAATCATTTACTATGTGTAAATTCAATTTATTTACTTATTTTTCTAAAATTATTGTATCATCATGTTTGGACCAAGTTAACAATAATATTTTCTCAAAGGTTTGTAAAATGTGTAGATTCATTTGAAGAAATCTTGTAATGCATTCACCTTCTTAAGTAAGTTATATGGCATTATTTAAGCATGATTCATTTCAACAAGAGAATAAGAATGACAAGATCAAGAGGTTTTAATATACACAAGCACTATGCAAGAGATGTTTCAACTACAATATTTTTTCCTTACCTCATCTCAATATACAATTTGGTAATGTGATATTCTAACTAGATCTACACACGTTTATAAAAATACATCTCACAACCTCTTTCTCTTACTAAAATATCCTTTATTTGATTGATGTTAAAAAAACCAAATAAAAAAATTATCACCACTTCAAAACAAATACATAAATATATTCTTTTTAAATTTATTATATCTCAAACAATTTTAAATTATATTAATCAATATTATTGATTTTATATTTTTATAAGAACCATATTATATTACCAAATGATTCTATACTTTTTCTACTACAATAAAAATATGTGCTCTCCTTAATGGATCAAAAGTCTGTCCAAAATCTAGAAGACGAAGTGCTTCCTTTTCAATCAGTTGAATGAAAATTAAAGAGTCACACCTGTATGGAAAACTACATCTTCTCTATAATCTATATACAACAAAACTATTCTAACTACGCATTAATTCATTTCAAACAATAGCTACCATGTCCTTTTCCTCTACTTGGTCGTTATCTTGAATTTTTTAGTATAAAAACAGATTGATTGGGAAGCCATAACCATTGCGTAAAATCTGATAGTTTTTTAATTCAAATAAATAAACTTATGGAGGAAGAATGGTGAAGAACTTGGTCAATCACAAAATAAGCTTATGGACGATGAATAATTTGCATGCTTTTGTATTGGAAAACTCATTACAATGACACCTTACCTAATTACAATAACATAAACTTTAGTGCGTCTATTGACATTCTATATTTCAGAGATTTTCATTCAATCTTAGCAAGCTTTTTCATTTTATTTTTAACAATGGGTTGGTGGAGAATAGTCATTATGGGAGTAGCTACAATCATAGGTGGTGACACTGAGTTCATGTCTTTAGTCATATAAATCATTAATGATATGGTTGTGATCATTAAAGAAATATCATTGTCCAAGTTGTATGTTGACACAAGCATATTGTTCTTGGAAGGAAAAATACTATTCATACAATTCATAAGTCATTTTAGTAATTAAAGATACAGTGAAAGCATGAGTGAATCCATTATATGAAATCAATGTCTTGCATGAGTTTCCTCTTGTCACGATATTGTGTCTAGGGTCTTTTAGGGGTGTCCTCCAACATACTTGATATTATCATTTTTTGATATATTGAATATTTGTATATTGAATATTTGTTGGTCTTTTTATTGTATTAATCATAAGATCTTGCACTTAAACCTCAAAATTATTGTAAATGATCATATTTTAATCTTAGTTCATAGTTAAGAGATATTTTCTTTAATTTTAGCCATTGTCTATCATGTTAGAGTGTGATGATGATTTTTGAACAATCAAGCCTAATATATGGACATGGATAAAATAGGTAGGTAAATGTTTCTTATGATAGCTAAATTACATCACTAGACATGCAAGCAAGATTCTTTAATTGTATAGATGGAATAATTCATCTTTTGGCATAATAACATAGGGATACAACTATGAAAATTCCCACAAAATCAAAGAATTCCTTTTGTTGTTTTGTTATATAAACTTCAATGGAAATGATAACCCTTTAAATGTTTTCCATATAGATGTCAAAATGTTTTGTTACTTGTTAACAAAACATTGTGAAATTGAAGTTGCATGGAGATGATTGAATATCAAATTGCTAAAATTTTCATGAAGCATTTATTTAAAGCTAAGTTTTCCTTATTGAACTTCCTCAAGCTATTAGGAGTTGACAATGGGTGGAGGTAGCAAGTAAATTTTCGTAGGGGAAGTGTTGTGAAGAAGTTCCACATCACTTTAGGCCCTTTATGAAGTAGTTTTGTGGAATGTTATATTTGAAAATTGCACCTTAATGGGTCCATATAATTACTAATATTTGTGGCATACTTCAAAATTGATGTGGGCCTTGTAGACTCTTCCATGTTATCTTAATCTAACTATTATTAGGATTTGGTGTGTAAATAGAGGCTTTTCCCCACCTTTATCCATGTTGTCTGATGCAGGAGCATTTAGGGTGTAAGAGCAATCTTGCATCAACCAAAAAAATGATGTTTCTTTTCAATAAGGGCTGAATTTGGCAACTTACTATTTTTAGTAAGTCTGTATTTATGTATGGTTGGGAACGAATACTTATACAAAACTCCAAAATGGTAAATTGAAGCCAATGGTGAAGAAAGCACTTCAATATCATTTGTCATTTGAGAGATTAAAAATTTAGTTTCTAAAAATCCTATTAAAATATTCAAAGACAATTTTGAAGCACTTAGAGGCTCCAGATGGACCTAAAAATTGGTGGAAAACAAAAGTAGTCTATCTTTAAGTATTACTCATTGAGGGTGTGCCTTCTTGAGAGCTTTTTGAAAAGGTACTATAATTGAAAATCCAACAGTTGGATCAAAAGTTATGACCTTGCAAAGTTGTACTACCAAAATTAATAAAGTTTCAAAATATCTTCTTAAGGAAGTTACACTTTCCAAGATTCTAGGGTAAGTCTCAAATTTGACATTGCATATATTTTTTATTTTTATTTTTCCTTCAATATTGGAAGAGAAATAACTTATTAATAATTTTTCTATACATATTTATTCTAATAATGCATATCTCTTCTCTACCATTACTAATGATATTGAAGGTTTAATTACCTTGGCATAATGTATGATTTAATATTATATTATGAAACATCTAATAATATTGTCCTAGTCCTACTAATGACCTTTGTCCATTTGATACTCATGATACTTTTATAACTACCCTTACATGTACTACAATAAAAAACCATTCTACCCATTTTCAAACCTCACTTTAAGAACATTTTCAATGTTCCTCATCTTTCAACATTATTTACCAAAGCTACATGTGGTACTTCTAAAAATCATTTATTTTACTCTTATTGTGTAAAAAGTGATGATATATGTACCCTGCTATTACCTATGTCATTTCTATTAATGTTTGATTTCAATCCTTTGTTCCTATTTTCTTAATGACTATTTTATACTCTTTGATATATTATTAGAATAAGTATATCATGTCACTATAGACTTGCATACTAGTATCCTTCAATTTTTCACTAAGAATAGTAGGGTACTCTATCAAACACTATATTATCATGTACACCTAATTCCCTCCCTTTTTACATAACTCCCTAGGATATCTTATTATGTACTAGGTCACTATGTTGTGACCTATATCTCTTGCCATAATAATTTATTGTTCTAATCATACTAGTCTTTGGTTTTAAAACCTCAAGATATCATTTAACCATTACCATAGTAACTTATTTTATATATACATATTTACTATGGACTATTCTATGTCTCATTTCCATCATAAGTCCATGCTAGTTCTTTATCTTCTAAATATTCCTAATTTATAATCTCATTAGTGACCCCTAAAACCTTATAGGTAGATCACCTCCCCCTTATTTCCTTGTATAATATTAAGCTCCATTAAGCATGCTAATGGTTGTATTTATAGGTGGATTTATAACCAAATATACAAAGGTGACATCCAAATAAACATATTGCTATAACTATGTAGTCGAATATTTGATGATGAGCCCTTGCATCTTCCTAGTTTCATGGGTTAGAGTATGGGGTTCAAAAATTAAAAATACAAATAAAATAAAATCACGATGTCCATAGTCATAGATAGAGGCTTAGACTAAAACTATATGGTTGACATACATGAAAATAAAATTCATGTAGTCTTAAGAGATGAAGTATAAAATAAAATCAAATAAAATTGAAGACAATATCAAAATAAAGAAAAATATAAAAAGTAAAAATAACTTAAATAGAACACCTAAACACACACACACACACTCTCCCTCTCTCTCTCATTCTCTCTCTAATTCATTATAGGTTGAACTTGTGAGCTAGGATACCTTTTTTTTCTTCTTACAATATGGACTTAGAAATAATTTTCCTACGATAAATATACTTCCATCTCCAATTATATTTTTTGCCTTAGAACATAATGTTATTAGGGGTCATATCCTTATAACATTTATATATTGTGCTAACATAAGGTTATAAAACCTTATATATTATATGCTTATTAAGCATGTCCCATTTGAAATAATTATAGTCTAATAATTAGATTGTTAATTATTTATGAATGAGGGTTCTTGAATAGGTATGAATAATACCCCTTAAGGTATTATACCACCCTTTCTTATGTATTTATGGAGATTCCCTCTCATTTGAGAGGTGAAGAATTTGGAGATTTATAGTGAATTATATCACTATACACAAAAGGTATTATTGGCCTTGTGGGACTATGTAGAGGAGTGTTCCTAGGTTCAATCTATTTATTTAATAGACTATTTTGTAAGTGTTTTAATAAAATGATGTTTTATGGAGTTTTTTTTTTTTAATCTCAAAGGATTTTCCCCATGTATACCGTATGTAATGTGTAAAATTTATGCTTGTATGTTTCTCATTTTCTTTATTTTATATTTTTATATAATGATTAGTAAGCTAAGATCCTAATTTTTACATGGTATGAGAGCCAATAAGGCTATGCTAATCATTTACTATGTGTAAATTCAATTTATTTACTTATTTTTCTAAAATTATTGTATCATCATGTTTGGACCAAGTTAACAATAATATTTTCTCAAAGGTTTGTAAAATGTGTAGATTCATTTGAAGAAATCTTGTAATGCATTCACCTTCTTAAGTAAGTTATATGGCATTATTTAAGCATGATTCATTTCAACAAGAGAATAAGAATGACAAGATCAAGAGGTTTTAATATACACAAGCACTATGCAAGAGATGTTTCAACTACAATATTTTTTCCTTACCTCATCTCAATATACAATTTGGTAATGTGATATTCTAACTAGATCTACACACGTTTATAAAAATACATCTCACAACCTCTTTCTCTTACTAAAATATCCTTTATTTGATTGATGTTAAAAAAACCAAATAAAAAAATTATCACCACTTCAAAACAAATACATAAATATATTCTTTTTAAATTTATTATATCTCAAACAATTTTAAATTATATTAATCAATATTATTGATTTTATATTTTTATAAGAACCATATTATATTACCAAATGATTCTATACTTTTTCTACTACAATAAAATATGTGCTCTCCTTAATGGATCAAAAGTCTGTCCAAAATCTAGAAGACGAAGTGCTTCCTTTTCAATCAGTTGAATGAAAATTAAAGAGTCACACCTGTATGGAAAACTACATCTTCTCTATAATCTATATACAACAAAACTATTCTAACTACGCATTAATTCATTTCAAACAATAGCTACCATGTCCTTTTCCTCTACTTGGTCGTTATCTTGAATTTTTTAGTATAAAAACAGATTGATTGGGAAGCCATAACCATTGCGTAAAATCTGATAGTTTTTTAATTCAAATAAATAAACTTATGGAGGAAGAATGGTGAAGAACTTGGTCAATCACAAAATAAGCTTATGGACGATGAATAATTTGCATGCTTTTGTATTGGAAAACTCATTACAATGACACCTTACCTAATTACAATAACATAAACTTTAGTGCGTCTATTGACATTCTATATTTCAGAGATTTTCATTCAATCTTAGCAAGCTTTTTCATTTTATTTTTAACAATGGGTTGGTGGAGAATAGTCATTATGGGAGTAGCTACAATCATAGGTGGTGACACTGAGTTCATGTCTTTAGTCATATAAATCATTAATGATATGGTTGTGATCATTAAAGAAATATCATTGTCCAAGTTGTATGTTGACACAAGCATATTGTTCTTGGAAGGAAAAATACTATTCATACAATTCATAAGTCATTTTAGTAATTAAAGATACAGTGAAAGCATGAGTGAATCCATTATATGAAATCAATGTCTTGCATGAGTTTCCTCTTGTCACGATATTGTGTCTAGGGTCTTTTAGGGGTGTCCTCCAACATACTTGATATTATCATTTTTTGATATATTGAATATTTGTATATTGAATATTTGTTGGTCTTTTTATTGTATTAATCATAAGATCTTGCACTTAAACCTCAAAATTATTGTAAATGATCATATTTTAATCTTAGTTCATAGTTAAGAGATATTTTCTTTAATTTTAGCCATTGTCTATCATGTTAGAGTGTGATGATGATTTTTGAACAATCAAGCCTAATATATGGACATGGATAAAATAGGTAGGTAAATGTTTCTTATGATAGCTAAATTACATCACTAGACATGCAAGCAAGATTCTTTAATTGTATAGATGGAATAATTCATCTTTTGGCATAATAACATAGGGATACAACTATGAAAATTCCCACAAAATCAAAGAATTCCTTTTGTTGTTTTGTTATATAAACTTCAATGGAAATGATAACCCTTTAAATGTTTTCCATATAGATGTCAAAATGTTTTGTTACTTGTTAACAAAACATTGTGAAATTGAAGTTGCATGGAGATGATTGAATATCAAATTGCTAAAATTTTCATGAAGCATTTATTTAAAGCTAAGTTTTCCTTATTGAACTTCCTCAAGCTATTAGGAGTTGACAATGGGTGGAGGTAGCAAGTAAATTTTCGTAGGGGAAGTGTTGTGAAGAAGTTCCACATCACTTTAGGCCCTTTATGAAGTAGTTTTGTGGAATGTTATATTTGAAAATTGCACCTTAATGGGTCCATATAATTACTAATATTTGTGGCATACTTCAAAATTGATGTGGGCCTTGTAGACTCTTCCATGTTATCTTAATCTAACTATTATTAGGATTTGGTGTGTAAATAGAGGCTTTTCCCCACCTTTATCCATGTTGTCTGATGCAGGAGCATTTAGGGTGTAAGAGCAATCTTGCATCAACCAAAAAAATGATGTTTCTTTTCAATAAGGGCTGAATTTGGCAACTTACTATTTTTAGTAAGTCTGTATTTATGTATGGTTGGGAACGAATACTTATACAAAACTCCAAAATGGTAAATTGAAGCCAATGGTGAAGAAAGCACTTCAATATCATTTGTCATTTGAGAGATTAAAAATTTAGTTTCTAAAAATCCTATTAAAATATTCAAAGACAATTTTGAAGCACTTAGAGGCTCCAGATGGACCTAAAAATTGGTGGAAAACAAAAGTAGTCTATCTTTAAGTATTACTCATTGAGGGTGTGCCTTCTTGAGAGCTTTTTGAAAAGGTACTATAATTGAAAATCCAACAGTTGGATCAAAAGTTATGACCTTGCAAAGTTGTACTACCAAAATTAATAAAGTTTCAAAATATCTTCTTAAGGAAGTTACACTTTCCAGAAGATTCTAGGGTAAGTCTCAAATTTGACATTGCATATATATGCAATGTCAAATTTCAAGATATATTTTTTATTTTTTATTTTTCCTTCAATATTGGAAGAGAAATATCTTGAGACAAAACATTTGTTGGTGCTCTTAAGTCTATCCTCCCTTATAATTGAGTATTGCTACTAGAATTTTTATTATGGTTTTGATAAAGGAATAGTGGAATGGTAGATATATTTTTTATATTATTGATGCTTTTATTTAAGTCTAGCTCTCTTAAAACATATAAAATTTCTATTAGATATATAATATATTTCATATTCTTTATTGATCTATATTCATTTCTATTAATTTTATATTAATGGGTGTGTTCATAATGATGATTCCATCAAGAAAAATTATGAATCTTATATTAATTAACAAGAAAAATAATCATATAGTATTACCTTTTTGTGGACCTCTCACATCTTGATGGTTTTAAAGAATTAATAAATTATTTAAATGCATTTCCCTAATAATATTTTTTTAAAAATATGATTAAACTATTGTGGCAACACTCTACTTGAAGTGATAAAGAAACATAAGAGAATGAAGGAAAATGTAAATAACATGTATAAAGACTTGACATATCTTAAAATCAAAGAGTCAATTAGGGAAACTACCCAATTATGTGTAGTCTTTTTTTCTTCTTGCATCAAACTCCTCAACAATTTATGCTTTTCATGAACTTGCTTCATTTTCAATGTTCAGTTATATATAACTCTAATAGAATTACTAAAAACTATATAATTAACCAATGTATAATGTTAAATTATAACAATTCAATCATAATTAACATTGTAACACTTGATGGGAAGTACCGCGGGTTAACAACTAAGATTGATTGGGCCATGCACAAATTTAATTTGTAGTCTTGTCATAACCTCATCATACCTATATAAACCTTTAATTTCAATTTCGATGTGACTTTTTTTTATATCGTGTGGAGTTCATGGTAAGTCCTCTCGACACCACAAATAAGTTTCATAAGATAAAAGTTAGATACTTAGGGATTTCTAAATTTGGCCCCGTGGCCATTTCACATTGGTACTTGTGCATATGCAAGTTGAAGGACATACCTATCAATGTAATCATTCTTTGTAACCTAAGCATTTGGTGTCTCAAGATTTTCAATTATGGGCTCGCAGAGATTTCCTTTTTGGAAATAACGTCTGATGCGTGTAATCTACAGATCACCTTGATTACTCGAATTTATCATAGCTGGCTTAAAAACTGTGTTTTTTCGGTGACCTCTCACATTGACAGACATTTTAATTTATTTCTCTTGCAGGATGGCTGGTATCTCAAAGTGAAGTTTGGCAATATGAGTGGTGATAGGGTGAGGATGGAGTCAGATAACTATGAGGAATTTTGAAAGGATCCTTTGGTTTGGCATATTTGAGTTGAAGGTGGGTTGGCACCATTAATGGAGTGCTTAGTGGGACATGATGCAAGGATGTTGGCTTAGTTTGTGAGATCTTGGAAAGATAGGAGGGTTACGATGGGAGGTATTTCTTTCAAGGTCAATGAGGAGGTCATAGATCAGGCAACTTGGTTTTCATGCAACGTGAAGAAGTACACTAAGCACACCAAGACATAGGATAATGAAAGCCTCAACACTTTCTTTAAAGAAAATGAGAAACTGATTAGGTCTCAATCGGGTTTCGAAAGGGAAGCACTCCCTCATCCTTGGGACCAGGTTTGTTTGGCTAAAATGAAGTATGTGACCTTAGAAGGTAGGCATATGATGTTTTATTATTACCATCTCCCTCTCCTCAATCATCTTCATCAAAAAATGCTATTGAGTTTTCCTTTTTTCTTGCTTACTAATTTAGAAATTTTTGTTGAGAAGTGTTTGGATATAGTTGCCCAAAACCTTGATGATATGCCCCCTGCCACTACATTAGGGCCTCATCTTGTGTCTTTATCATTTCCATCTAGCTCTCTATCCACCTGAACCTATTTTTGCTATTTGTATTGAGGAACTTGAACCCCCTGACTAGCCTAATGTGAATCCCTTTTCGGCCCAGTCTAAGGGCCCCAAAGGGAAAATCCCTCTGGTGAACACCGAAACCCCTAAGCCTAAACCTACCACCAAGAAAAAGAAGGGTGGTGCAAGGACTGCTCAATTAAAAGCGGTGACTGGGCTTTGTGAGCTCAAAACTACTTCCCACAAGATGGACAACAAACTAGAAGTAAAGAAAAAATTAAAGGATGAGGGTAAATGCTAGGTGGAGCTGCCGACCACAAACAACAAAGGGAAGAAAAATGTGGTTAAACACTTTAAGTGGGACACTGTTGTGGCTGCTAGTATGGATACGAGGTTGGAGAATACTAGCATCTGAAGATCCCATAGACTGGCGAAAATAGCAAGAAAGTGCTAGTGAATGATATTTTAGGTGACAAGGAGTAGTCTAACAGTAAAGGTAAGAGGAAGCAGGAAGTTACAGAGGAGGAATTTTTGGAGGAGGAGGATAATGTGAAGACTGTGAACAAGGTGGATGATTATAGCATGCTACTAGAGCGGATGGATAAACTCGAAAAGAAATTCGTTGGATTGACCTGGTTCACTGTCAAAATGATCCACCATACTGTTGGTACCCTTTCTACTATGCTCAAGGAGGAAATGGATAAGAATACTATGGAGGAGGGCCCCACCTGGGTTGGGGAGGATGCTATTAACCTCCTCTCTCAGAAATGGGAGGGTGCTAGTTAGTTTGTTGTTTCTATGTCTTGTCTTGGTTAGGTCATTGTTCATCGACTATTGGTTTGCTATTTCTGTATTTTATGTTTTGGTGGTTTATTTTTTAATGCTATGGAACTGATCTCTTTTAGCCCTTTAAGCTCGTCATGTAAAGGGTACATCACCATGTAAATGTTGCTTATTATATCAAAAACATTGTAACACTACAAACATAAAAATTTGAGTTCATATAATCAAATATGATGTAAAAACTCTGTTATTTCCTCCTTCCTAAGTTGGAAAACTAGATAAAGATGGTGGAAATTTGATGCAAAGGTGGTGGAATGTGTAAAAATTGCAAGTGTTTTCCCCAACAACATGAAAAAGCATTTTTTTGTCAGATCATGCACACAAGCAAGAGAATAACAAAGTAGGTGGGCCTGGATCATGGGTGTCCTGAATTTTTTACCTTTATTAGAGCAATACAAAACATTTGTATGTTATAATGCAAGCACGTTTTTTCCTGCTCTTTAAATGGCCATATTTCAACTTTTCCAAAGTGCTCCTGCATTTTGAAAAAGTTAATTTTGTAAAGGTTTTCTCACTCTTATCATGTGTCAATAGGGGGTTGGGTTGAGGTACATTAATGAGACCTTTCTTGGACCAATTATGACATCTTATAAGTTCTTTGTATGTCTCATTTTATGTGTGATACAAAGTTATACCACAGTTCCCTATATGATCAACCCTATATCTTAAATCCTAAACACTATAGCTTATAACTTAACACTATACCCTATACCCTACAAAATCAACCCTCTACCATTAAACCTTAAACCCCAAACCCTCAACCCTAAAACCTTAAAACTTAAACCCTAAAACCTATACCCTCAACCCTAAAACCCTTAAAACCTTAATCCCTCAACCCTCAACCCTTAATCCTCAACCCTCAATCCTCAACCCTCAACCCTAAACCCTCAAACCTCAACCCTAATTCCTATCCCTAAACCCTCAACCCTAAACCCTTAAAACCTCAACCCTCAACCTTAAACCCTAAACCCTTGACCCTTAATCCCTAAACCATTAAACCCTCAACCCTTAAAACCCAAACCCTTAAACCCTAAACCCTTAAACCCCAACCCTAAAACCTTAATCCATTAACCCTAAACCCTAAACCCTATCCCTAAATCCTCAACCCTGACCCTTAAACCTTAAACCCTCAACCCTAGATAGTATACCTTAAACCCTAATCCCTTAACCCTTAACCCTTACCCCTAATCCCTCAACCCTAAACCCTCAACCCTTATACCTTAATCCCTTAAACCCTAAACCCTTGACCCTTAAACCCTAAACTTTTAAACCCTCAACCCTTAAACCATAATTCCTTCACCCTTAACCCTAAACCCTATCCCTAAAGCCTCAACCCTCAACCCTTAAACCTTAAACCCTAAACCATATCCATAAACCCTCAACCTTTAATAGTATACCTTAAACCCTAATCCCTTAACCCTCGACCCTTAAACCCTAATCCCTCAACCCTTAAATACTAATCCCTTAAACTCTCAACCCTTAAAACCTAAACCCTCAACCCTAATACCTAAACCCTTAAACCCTCAAGCCTCAACCCTTGAAACCTAAAGCCTATACCTTAAATCCTCAACCCTCAACCCTTAATCCCTCCATCCCTAATACCTCAACCCTTAAACCCTTAAACCCTAAACCATTAAACCCTATACCCTCAACCCTTAACCCTATACCCTATACATTAAACCCTCAACCCTAATCCCTCGACCCTATACCTTAAAACCTCAACCTTTAAACCCTAATCCCTCTACCCTTAACCCTTAAACCCTATACCCTCAACCCTTAAATCCTAAACCATTAAACCCTCAACCCTATAAATTAAACCTTAAACACTAATCCCTTAACCCTATACCTTAAACTCTTAATCCATCAACCCTCAACACTCAAACCTTAAGCCCTCAACTCTTGAACCCTTAATCCCTCAACCCTCAACCCTATACCTTAAACTCTAAATCCTCAACCTTTGACCCTAATCCCTCAATAGTCAACCCTTAAACCCTAATCCCTCAACCCTCAACCCTCAACCCTAATCCCTAAACCCTAATACCTCAACCCTCCAACCCTTAAACCCTCAACCCTTAAACACTAATCCCTTAAATCCTCAACCCTTTAATCATCAACTCTCAACTCTAATCCCTCAACCCTCAACCCTTAAACCATAAACCCTAAACCCTTATAGCCTAAACTCTCAACCTTGAAACCTTAAACTCTCTACCCTAAACCCTTAAACCCTTAACCCTCAACCATCAACCTTATACCTTAAATCCTAATCCCTCAACCCTCAACCCTTAAACCCTAATCCCTCAACCCTTAACCCTAATCCCTATCCCCAAAACCTCAACTCTCAACCCTTAACTATAAACCCTTTACCTTATACATTATACCCTCAACCCTAATCCCTCAACCCTATATGTTAAACCCTAAACCCTCAACCCTTAAACCCTCAACCTTGAACCATCACCCCTCTACCTTATACATTAAACCCTAAACCCTAATACATCAACCCTATACCCTAAACCCTAATCTATTAAACCTTAACCCTTAAACCCTCAACCCTTGAACCCTAATCCCTTAAACCATTAACCCTTAAACCCTAAACCCTTAAACCCTAATCCCTTAACACTAAACCCTAAAGCCTCAACCCTCAAATCTTAAACCTTAAACTCTAAACCATATCCTTAAACCATCAACCCTCAACACCATATCTTAAACCCTAATCCATCAACCCTCAACCCTTAAACCATAATCTCTCAACACTCAACAATAATCCATTAAACCCTAAACCCTCAGCCCCTAATATCCCAACCCTTAAACCCTCAACATTCAACCCTCAACCCTCAACCCTCAACTACAAACCCTCTACCTTATACATTATACCCTCAACCTGATACATTAAACCATAAACCCTCAACCCTCAACCCTAATTCATCAACCCTCAACCCTCACCCCTCTACCCTATATATTAAACCCTAAACCCTAATAAGTCAACCCTATACCCTAAACCCTAATATCTTAACCTTCAACCCTTAAAACCTCAACCCTTAAACCCTAATCCTTGAAACCCTCAATTCTTAAACCCTAAACCCTT
The DNA here is from genome assembly GCA_007258455.2 of Sequoia sempervirens. Lineage (NCBI taxonomy): Eukaryota > Viridiplantae > Streptophyta > Pinopsida > Cupressales > Cupressaceae > Sequoia > Sequoia sempervirens. The sequence goes on from VDFB02012151.1 coordinate 187,838, forward strand.
AAACCCAAATCCCTTAACCCTAGACCCTAAACCATATCCCTAAATCCTCAACCCTCAACCCTTTAACCTTAAACCCTAAACCCTATCCCTAGACCCTCAACCCTTAAACCCTAAAACCTCGACTCTCAAACCTTAAACCCTCAACCCTTAAACCCTTATCCCTTAAACCCTTATCCCTTAAACCCTCAACACTAAACCCTAAACCGCCAACCCTAATCCCTTAACCCTCAACCCTTAAACGCTAAATCCTCAACCCTACACCCTACAACCTCAACCCTCAACTCTATACTTAAGCCCTAATTCGTCAATCCAATATCTTAAACCCTAATGGACCTATACCTTATACACTTAACCTTGGACACTCAACCCTAAACATTATCCCTCAACCCTCAAACCTCTACCCTCTACCCTATACCCTATACTTATGCCCTAAACCCTCAACCCTCATCCCTATACCTTATTCCCTATACCTTATACTTATGCCCTAAACCCTCATCCATATACCTTATACCCTCAACCTTAAACCCTAAACCATATACCTTAGACACTCAACCTTGAACATTATCCCTTAGCTCTATAAACCATCAACCCTCAATCCTATACCCTCAACTATATACTTAAGCCCTAATCCCTCAATCCTCAACCCTATACCTTAAACCTTGAACCCTACACCCTCATCCCTATACCCTATAACCTCACCCTTATACCCTAAAATCTAAATATTATCCCTCAAACCTATACTTAAACCCTAAAGCATACACTCTCAACCCTTCACCCTATGCCTTATACACTCAATCCATACCGTAAACCCTAAACCCTAATCCCTTTACCTTACACATTTAATCTTATACACTCATATGTAAACCCTCAACCCTCAACCTATTACTTAAGTCCTAATCCCTCAACCATCAACCCTATACCTTAAACCCTAAACCCTAAAACCTTAACCCTCATCCTTATAGCCGATACCCTCACCCTCGTATACCCTAAACCCAAAACCTTTACATACATACAACCATACATGCAAACATACAAGCATACATATATGCATGCATACATACACACAAATAAGCATATATACATACATATATACATACACACATACATATAGGCATACATACATACATATAGGCATACATACATACATACAAACAAGCATACATACATACATACATGCACACATACATACACACACACACACACATACATACATACATACATACATACATACATACATACATGCAAGCATACATTCATACATACAAGCATACATACATACATGCATGCATACATACATATATACATGTACATACATACATGCATACATACATACATACAGGCATACATACCTAAATACATAGATACATACATCAAGCATACATTTAACAAACTTGCACACATCAAGCGAGACATAACACAAGCGCGTTACAATGCACTCATATTAAAATGCTTGGGAAACATAAAGCAAAAAGAAACAAAATGAAGCTCGTTTTATGTCAAAACTATGACATAACACGAGTGTGTTATAGCATGCTCACATTATGTCTTGCTTTGGGAATCCCTAAGCCTTAGGCTTGGATTTTCTTTGGATTTCCAACCCAAAGTCTTGGAGTGCCTTCCCAACATCCAAAGGCGTGTTTTTGCATATTCTACAAGATTTTACATAATCTTATTTGTGCTAACCATTAAGTTTGCACATGTTTCAAGGTCGAGTACTTCAAACACCTAGGTAATGTTAAGCTCTCTCTTAGCTATTTAACAATGTAATTTGTTTCACATTTTGACAATGTTAAGGCTTTCATCTTTAATTTCTTTTGTTTATGTGTCTATTTTTTGTCAAAAACTAGTGATTGGTATTTTTTACTTTATTTTTTAACACTTCATTAAAATTTTAAATAAATTGCACTTTTTAAAACTAGACTTAATTCTACACTTTCAATTAGTTTTCAAAAATTATAGGAGTAGCACGACCAAAATTTTATTTTGTAGGATGTGTCACTTTAAAAATTAGTAAAAAATCAAATATTCATTAAAAAATTATCAAAAAAATGTGCAGAAAACTACATCCTATTAGCTAATTTCTCACTGAAGTGATTTTAAAAATACCAAAAAAATTGAACCTTTTGAGGGAGCTACAAAAGATGCTATGTTATATTTTGTTGAAAAAAACACCATTTTATGTGGCTCCCTTTTTTGAACCCCTTAGTCTCCACCATTTTAAAAAAAAATAGTAGTTTAGAAAGTAGACTCAGAGCACTACGACCCTTGTTTTGGTTGTATCTTAAAATTTTGAGTGTAACTATCCTCAATTTTTCATCCAAGGTTAGTATTTCCTGATTTAAAAAAAAAGTGGCCAATTAAGACCCTTTTTTCCCATGCATCTTTCTACACATAACCTAATTTCAATCATCACAAATGGAGTGGTTACACTTGTCACCTCCTCATGCATACACACCCCCCCTCTAAGTTCACTTAAGAGGAAGACTAAAAGGGAAGGAGTCTATTCCACTCCTTCTTATAAAGACTCAACGCCACTAAAGAAAGATAAGTCAACTCAAGATCTATTTTTAAAACATCCATTACATTAAGGAACCTCTGAGATTAATGGGGATGTGATTGGAATAATTCCATGCACACCCCATAACAACCCCAAACTCGTCACTTTTCAAAATAGGCACTTAACAAGTGTTATATCTTGAGTTTAGTCAATTATTTGAGTTCCATTGAGTGCCTAACCCTTGGGTTAACACCCTAGGGGTTTAAAAATGAAATAATTACTTAAAATAAACTTTTCTTCACCCTTTTTTACTCAAATAAAATAAAATCATAAATTACCCTCAAATAATCAATTTGAAAATTAAAATACAACTTAAAGACTTAAAGGCCCTATAACAAATTACATTCATGTCTCAAGCCACTTCACATAAATCACATTACATTTAGACTATAGTCCCTCCAAATGGACTATAGTTGACATATACAAGGTTCAATGTCACATTGGTTTCCTTGAAAAACTTTGATTCCATTGGCCATGTAATATATACTTGCACACTCGATTTCACACGTTAATATATCCAATGAAATTATATAGCTGAAGCAACTTAAAATATAGCATATATATTCGCATCATAAAATTTCTCACACCCCCAAATCGCAATCTCATAGATTCATAATCATTGAATTCACCTAAAGCATTTATTCAATTTTCATAAAGTATACAATTATTATAATTTCATAATTTTATTTAAAATTCAATAATTTTGTTCATCCCAATATTTAAATTAACATCTCTACCCCAATTATCATTTTATCTTCATACCATCAATTATTCATCAATTCTACTCATACATTAATAATCATCAATAACATCAAATATAAAAGTCTAATGTCTAAATCATCATAATACAAATATCATCATAAAGTATATGTCTAAATGTTGGCAACACAACACAATTTGTCTAATAATCAACACAAGAAATAAGGAACCGTGTCAAACTAAAAGGAAACAAAGTAGCATAATGTCTAGTATCAATTGGTAGGTCGCACATATTTTCCAATAGAAAATATTATAAATTATATGTAAAATATCTTATTGTTCCTATGAATGGAATAACCTCTTTTGATGTCTTATTTTAATTATCTTTAAAATATTAGAATACTTAGTCAATTTCATGAGATCCTAAGTATGTTTATTATTTTATCTCCACCTCTTTCATTCATTTCTACTATTGGACACTCTATGTCCACTTTGCATCCTACACATAGAAAAATTCTACTTATCATATACTACCATCTCTTTGTCCCATTTCTATGGTTACACCATATTTATCTATATTGTATTATATACCCCCTTTATCACAAGCCCATTTCTTATACTTATTATGATTCACCTATTTCTTCAACCCCTCTTACTACCATATTTCTTTACACGTATGCCACATACTCTTCTTCTCATCATGATATCACACCTTCTCAATGATATTTATACTTCTTCTACTCCAAATTGGACATGTGTCTTTACTAAGCTTAAGAAGTTAGAGGTGTAAATAGATATCCTCACATATCCCCCCTTTTCTCATTAGAAACCTTCATGGATAGTATTGTCTCATTCACCTATAATGATTATATACCCTTATATCAATGGTTACAAAGACCCTATTCTACATGTACAAAAAATTATATATTTTGTTCAACCATTTCTTTTTATTATCTTATTCATTCTTAAAACATTGATAGATGATGAACTAGATTGGTTCTATATTTTACCACCTAGATCCCTATATTCCTTTATTAACCTTATTCATTTATTCCCTTCATTTTGAATATAGTATGGAACCTAGATTTTCTATTCTACAATTAGAATATTACAAATAAGATCCTATAAATAGTACACTTCTCACTTATTTTCCTTGTTCATATGGAATTCAATCCTCCTAATTTGGTACTCCAACCTATATTTCCTAAAATCCTCTTACCTTGTACCTAAGAGAAACTACATTTTACCAATCACACTTCTTTTTATGGGGCCCATTGAAGTTTAATAAATAATTAAATGGATTGGTGGAACTTCTCTTCTCCTTATATTATTGATTACACATGTTGATCTTCTCTTGGTGATTCATACCTTATATTTCTAGAAAACCAATAGACATAAATATACACCCCTTTTTTTCTCCTCCTAAAAAATTATTACCCTTTTTATTAGATATTATGAAACATCTAATAATATTTTCCTAGTACTACTAATGACCTTTGTCCATTTGATACTCATGATACTTCTATAACTACCCTTATATGTACTACAATAAAAACTATTCTACCCATTTTCAAACCTCACTTTAAGAATATTTTCAATGTTCCTTGTCTTTCAACATTATTTACCAAAGCTACATGTGGTACTTCTAAAAATCCTTTATTTTACTCATATTTTGTAAAAAAGTGATGATATATGTACCCTGCTAGATCACCTATGGCATTTTTATTAATGTTTGATTTCAATCCTTTGTTCCTATTTTCTCAATGACTATTTATACTCTTTGTTATATTATTAGAATAAGTATATCATGTCACTTTAGACTTGCATACTAGTATCCTTCAATTTTGCACTAAGAATAGTAGGGTACTCTATCAAACACTATATTATCATGTACACCTAATTCCCCCCCTTTTAACAAATCTCCCTAGGATATCTTATTATGTACTACCACTATGTTGTGACCTATATCTCTTGCCATAATAATTTATTGTTTTATTCATACTAGTATTTGGTTTTAAACCCTCCAAATATCATTTAACCATTATCATAGTAACTTATTTTTTATATATATTTACTATCCTATTCTAGATGTCTCATTTCCATCATAAGTTCATGCTAGTTCTTTATCTTCTAAATATTCCTAATTTCTAATCTCATTAGTGACCCCTAAAAACTTATAGGTAGATCACCTTCCCAAGTCATCTCCTTGTATAATATTAAGCTCCATTAAGCATGCTAATGGTTGTATTTATAGGTGGAGTTTATAACCAAATATACAAAGGTAACATCCAAATAAATATATGGCTATAACTATGTAGTTGAATCTTTGATGATGAGCCCTTGCATCTTCCTAGTTGCATGGGTTAGAGTATGGGGTTGAAAAATACAAATACAAATAAAATAAAATCATGATGTCCATACTCATAGATGGAGGCTCAGACTAAAACTATATGGTTGGCATACATTAAAATTAAAATAAAATTCATCTAGGCCTAAGAGATGAAGTTTAAAATAAATTCAAAGAAAATTGAATACAATTGATATCAAAACAAAGTGAAAATAAGTTAAATAGAACACCTAAAGTGAAAACACTAATTCAATCTACTATACTTAATACTCTCTCTCTCTCTCTCTCTATATATATATATATATATATTTCATTAAAGGCTGAGCTTGTGAGCTACGATGCCTTTTTTCCTTTTTACAATATGGACTTAGAAATAATTTTCCTAATATAACATATACTTCCATCTCCAATTATATTTTGTGCCTTAGAACATAATGTTATTAGGGGTCATATCCTTATAACATTTATATATTACATGTTATCATAAGGTTATAAAACTTTATATATTATATGCTTATTAAGCATGTCCCATTTGAAATAACTATAATCTAATAATTAGATTGTTAATTATTTATGAATGGGGGTTGTTGAACAGGTCTAACTATAACCCTTAAGGTATTATACCACACTTTCTTTTGTATTTATGGAGATTCCCTCTCATTTGAGAGGTGAAGAATGTGGAGATTTATAGTGAATTATATCACTATGCACATAAGATTTTACTGGCCATGTGGAAGTATGTAGAGGAGTGTTCCCAAGTTCAATCTACTTATTTAATAGACTATTGTGTAAGTGCTTTAATAAAATGATATTTTATGGAGTTTTTTTAATTTTATTTCAAGGGTTTTCTCCATGCATATTGTGTGTAATGTGTAGAATTTATGCTTGTATGTTTCTCATTTTCTTTATTTTATATTTTTATATAATGATTAGTATCCTAAGATCCTAAATTTTAACATGGTATGAGAGCCAATTAGGCTATGCTAATCATTTACTATGTGTAAATTCAATTTATTTACTTATTTTCCTAAATTTCTTGTATCATCATGTTTGGACTAAGTTAACAATAATATTTTCAGATTCATTTGAAGAAATCTTGTAATGCACTCACCTTCTTAGATAAGTTATATGACATTATTTAAGCATGATTCATTCCAACAAGAGAATGAGAATGACAAAATCAAGAGGTTTGAATATACACAAGCACCATGCAAGAGATGTTCCACCTACAATATTTTTTCCTTACCTCATCTCAATATACAGTTTGGTAATGTGATATCTAGCTAGATCTTCATGCGCTTATAAAAATACATCTCACAACCTCTTTCTCTTAATAAAATATCCTTTATTTGATTGATGTTAGAAAAAAAACAAATAAGAAAATTATTATGACTTCAAAACAAATACATAAATATATTCTTTTTAAATTTATTATATCTCAAACAATTTTAAATTGTATTAATCAATAAGAACCATATTATCTAACCAATTCCACTACATTAAAATATGTGCTCTCTTTAATAGATCAAAAGTCTATCCAAAATCTGAAAACCGAAATGCTTCCTTTTCAATCAGTTAAATGAAAATTAAAGAGTCACACCTGTATGGAAAACTACATCTTCTCTATAATCTATATACAACAAAATTATTCTAACTACGCATTAATTCATTTCAAACAATAGCTACCTTGTCCTTTTCCTCTACTTGGTCGTTATCTTGAATTTTTTAGCATAAAAACAGATTGATTGGGAAGCCATAACCATTGCGTAAAAACTGATAGTTTTTTAATTCAAATAAATAAACTTATGGATGAAGAATGGTGAAGAACTTGGTCAATCACAAAATAAGCTTATGGACGATGAATAATTTGCATGCTTTTGTATTGGAAAACTCATTAGGATGACACCTTACCTAATTACAATAACATTATTTATAGTGTGTCGATTGGCATTCTACATTTCAGAGATTTTCATTCAATCTTAGCAGGCTTCTGCAAATTTTTTTTACAATGGATTGGTAGAGAATAGTCATTATGGTAGTAGCTAGACAATTGTGTTCATGTCCTTAGTCATATAAATTGTCAATGATATGGTTTTGATCGTTAAATAAATTTCATTGTTCAAGTTATGTGTCAACACAAGCATATTGTTTTTGGAAGGAAAAATACTATTCTTGCAATTCAATGGGATCAAGGACGAGAATCATAGAGAAACATAAGGAGTTTCATTGAAAGAATGCGAAGGAATGGCTCTATGAGTCTAAATATGTATACATTTTACTATGCAAAGAGAATATCCCAATGACATCCACTACCCTACTTGGATGTGGTATACCCTTGACTAATCATATCAAGCCTACACAAGCGCTCCAAGTATGACACCACCAAATATATTGGTTTCTTTTATTACCCCATGATTCTTTTATTGCTTCATATTCCTTTAATTTTCATTTATTTAATAACTCTATATTTTTCATAGCCTTCAAGTCACTTTTGTACTTGGGACAACATCTAGAGTCACTCCTGCCTATCCCTATACCTCAAGTCCTAGGCTCATCATTTCAAAGCACTATTTGGATGTGGCATGGATTTCAATGCATAATTTTGGTGTAAAAATAAAATAAACACAATCTCAAAAGATTCTACATAAAATATAAATAAAGATACTTCTTTCCCCACATTAAAATTCACCCAAATCATTTACAATTTTGATTTTTCTAAAATTATTTTTCACATGAATACCAAAACTTCTCAAAATATCCATTGTAGAATGCTTCAAATTTAAAATTTAATATTTTAAATTATAAGAATACACATTGGTTCCAAATATGTACAACACCACACTTTTAACGTAAAATTCATATTTCAAATATTTTAGAAAATTTTGCCATAATAAGGGCACAAATTAGAAAAAAATGAATTTTATAACAAAAATTAAATCAATTAAAATAAATGAATTGAAAATAAAATGGGATCCTTATGCTTCCTTAAGGGTAAGAATGAAATTAAAATTCTAAATGAACTCCAAAAAAAAAAGGGGGTGAAAATTGCTTCATGTCGGAGCTTCTAAAATTAACCATTTTCTCACAATTTGAAAGCAAATTCAACAAGAAAATCCATCCATTTTCAATCTACATCCAAAAAAAATTAGAGGGTTTTGAGGGAGAGGTGATTTCCAAAATTAAAGAAGAATGAAAACTCAATCTTTTTATTTTATCTCTTTTCTTTTTTTCTATTTTCACTTTCATTTTTTATTTTATTTATTTTCAATTTCCTCTATTATCATTTCTCTAAAGTTCACTTTCAAAAAATAAGAAAAAATCATTAAATAAAAAATCTATAAATAATTTATTTTCCAAAGACAATAAAATCATTCAATTAATTCATTTTTTATATTTATATAATTTTAATTGAACTTATAACACAAAAATATTTTTGGAAGCTAAAGGAAAATTTTTGAATAACAATTTTAACCAATTGTAACAAGTAAATATTATTTTTAATGTATTTTGAAAAGAATTCCCCCCTTTATTGTATTTCCCAATTTTTTAATTCCCAAAGCTTTAGGCACTTTTAAAGTCACTCGAGGAAGTCGGGATCACCTACAAAATAAAAATAAACCTTCTACAAGAGAGAAAAGAAAAGGCATAAATTTGCAATAATGGATGCAAGATAATTTAGATCAAATGTGATCAATATGCAATGCTCAATATTGCAATGGTATTGAATTGAATGGAATAATTTACAAATGAGAACCCCTTGGTTATATAGCCAAGGTGAGACATAGGATTAGATAGGATCACAACAAGTGTCTTAAATTTATGTCATGATACAACTAACTCATCATATATTAAATGACCTAGGAAACAAGTATTAAATGGAATGATAAGATAAGATAAGATATCATGACACCTAAGACTTCTAGTAATATTTCCTATATCTAAGTAAACTTAACATGTAAATAGGATTTATAAGTGAACTAGATAGGTAAGATTCCTATTTACATTAGAACCCTGCCTAAGTGCAAATTAGGAAGTAGACTATTATGAAAATGATGCAAAGATGGGTCATGTCTACTAGGTCATGATAGGTACCCATGTACAAATACAATCTCTCATAAACAGAGAAAATGAGAAAACCTAGTGGGACAAAACTCCTCCCCACAAGACAGATGAAGACAAAACCCCATGCAAGGAAAAAGACCCCCCATAAGAGATAAGAAGAGATACCATTCAGCCCAACCTCAATGTTGAGTCTCTTAAAATAAAGGTAGATTATCGACATTGAATGCTAAAGATGATTCAATCTCTTTGAATAAAATTCCTTCCTTTAGGAAGAAAAAAAAACCAAGATGGTATGTAGGATGTCTTCCCATTCCTAAAAAGAATATGAAGGAAGAAGGGTGATGTTTGATGTCTTTGAACTATGCTCAAGTGTTTCCATATTGATGTTGAAACATGATGCACTCCAAATAGGTATTCTAGGCCACACTGAAGAATATGACAATCCAGAATTTAGTAGAGATGAATGTAGAACACAAGACAAAGCCAAATATATATCCTTTGAAGATAAAGAAGCCTCCTCCAAATGTTATCCAAAAGTATCCACACTCACATAAAAATGTGAAGAATGATCATGTAGAGAATGAACAAGAGGGTCAAATTTTTCCCTCACAACAATTGAAGAAGAATAATCTCCATCAAAGAGAAGATGTGCATGCAATCAATGGTGTCTCACAAATCTGAAATGTGGGACTCAACAAAAAAACTTTCAATTTTTATCAAGTATGCATCCCATGTAGCCATATTTGGAAGATGGTGTATATCCTGCTTCTTTGAATCATAAGAGGCCAAAACTATGATGACACATGCATCATCAAATGCAATAATAAATGGAGATAGAATGCAAGGATCAAGAATGGGATCATATGTGAGAACACCCAAGTTCAAGTAGCCAAAAATCTCCTCAAAATCATGGTCCACACTAGAAGTGTGATCAGTAGTCAAAGGACCAAATACATCATTAGAAGAAAAATTAATAAAGGTGTATAACTAAGATACATGATCAACTATTCTAGTATCAATAATCTCTCTACTCTCCAAGGCTCTAATGATAATTGAATCAGGAGTGAATTTCACAGTCCTTACTATAGGTAATTTGATAGATGAAAAGAAGATTTTTTAACAAATGAGGTACACACAAAACATCATTGAAAGTATCCTCACCAATATCAATATATCACTTCTCAATTACATTCATATATTTTTTTTTCCCTGTCAAAATAGGTGATATTTTACAAGGCTCAAAAAAGAGAATATAGATTGTGAAGATGCCATATGGTGAGATGCTCCTGAATCTAAAAGCCATGTCCCTAATCCAAGACATGTAGAAGCACAAAATAGCTTTTCCTTTTTAATTGATGTAGTAACTAAACTAGCATGACCTTTGTTCTTATTATAATTTTTTGAAGAATTTGACTCAAAAAATTTGGAAGGTAGATCAATATCATTATTTTTAAGATGTTTCAATTCATCAATATCCTTCTTATAACAAGAATATTCATCATGTACAAGATTATTGCACTATGAACAAGTAGGTTTCTTATTCTTAGATAATTTATCTTTGGAAGGGGGTTTATTTTATGGTTGATATGAATGTGGATCTTATTATTTCATTTCTTCTATGTGTATGCAACCTAAAATGGTCACCTAGACTTTGGGCCCCATTTATTTAATTTGTCAACATCAACTTTTTGAATCAATGATTGTCACATTTTCAAATCAAATTTCTTAGTCAATTCATAGCTATTTCAAATGTTTCAATTTTCCCTAAGGTTTGAATGCTTCATTAATTTTATTTAATCAAAAGAAATAAATCCCTTTTAATAAATAAAATAATGTTATTTAATTGAAGTTAATATTACTTAAATAAAATGATGCTATTTAATTAAATCTATTTTTAATTAAATAATTTTATTTTATTTTATTAATATTCATTTCTAAATTACATAATCTTATTTTATTTTATTAAAAGAGATATTATCATTAAAAATTAAATAAATGAAATATCCTCTCAAGAATATCCTGTGATGAAAAAAAGGGAAACAAATCAGTTAAAAGGGAAATAAACTAAAAAAAGAATTCCAATCAAGATTTGTTTCTATTTTTCTATTTATCCCACATTGCTTCTGAATTTGCCTTCAATTCCACTTTCGCCTATAAAATGAGCCCTCTCATTCTCATTTCAAAGAGAGAGAATCACGAATTTTTACATCAAACCTATGCTACAAATTTGAATTTTATCATTTGAGATTACATTAGTTTGATTATATAAGCATCTTAGTTTTAGAGCATATAGTTTAGTATTATATTTTAGCTTAATCTTCATAATAGATTAATTTGCAAAATAATTTATTTATGGCATTGCATGTAGATTAATTTTTTATTTCAATAAATTAGTTTGGTTTATTGCATTTACATCCATTTAGATTAGTTTTCATTGTTGCATTGCAAGAACAGGATTCATGGAGATTAGCATTCTTGCTTCTCCTCTTTGAATCTCTCGTTCCGAGATTGTATTTGCAGGGGTAACAGGGTTAATCTGAGGGCCACAATATCAATCTCTGCTCTTCTCGGATAGAGAGCTGTGAATTGATTTGCAAGGACTCATTATTGAGTATCCTTGCATGTAAAGATTCACAGAAGTATAACATATTTTCAGTTATACATTTTGGTGCCCACCGTTTTTAATTTTTAGTTTTTATTTAATTTAGTTTTTAATTTAGTTTTTAATTTAGTTTAATTTTTAATTTTAGTTTTTAATTCAGTTTTAATTCAGTTTTTAATTTAGTTTTTAATTCAGTTTTTAATTTAGTTTTTAGTTTTAATTTAGTTTTATTTTTAGTTTTTTAGTGTAGTTTTTAATTTTGTTTTTAGTTTTGATGCATTAATCCAGCTTCCACTCAGTTGCAGGAAAAATGATTTCTGGGTTTTGTAGCCAGGGTCAAAATCCGATCTGGGTATCTTTCAGTTTTTTGATTTCTTTCACAGATCTGAAGAAAATAGCTGCACAAAAACCGTCGCGCGTCATTTTTCACCTGGCTAAAGGTTTAAATTTTTTTTTTTTTCATCTTCTGCTTGCTGGATCAAAAAACGATTTCTGGGTTTTATTTTTTGCTTCAAAAAATTTCTGGGTTTCTGTTTTTATCTACTCATTATAAACAGATTTTTCAGAAATAAAATTTGAAGATTTTTATGCATGTTTTAATTTAGTTTTTAATTTAGTTTAGTTTTAATTTTAATTTAGTTTTTAATCTTAATTTAGTTTAATTTTTAGTTAGTTTGGTTTAGACTTTAATTTAGATTTTTAAATTAGATACTTTTTTAGTTTCTAAAATTCAAATTAGATTTTTTTAATTTAAAGTAGATTCTTTAACTTTGTTAATTTAAATTAGATTTTTTTACTTTAGATTTTTTAACTTTATTAATTTAAATTAGAATTATTAATTTAGATTAGAATTTTTTTTAATTTAGATAGATTTTTTTAATTTTATTAATTTAGATTAGTTTTGTTTTAAATTTTTAGTTTAGTATTAGATTAATTTAGTTTAATTTTAGTTTTGTTAACTAATTCCTTTTAGATTAAATTTTGACTAGATTAAATTAGATTTTTTAATTCTAGTTCTTTTAAATTTTTTTTCCAGAGCATAACAGTTTCTGCAGGACGCCAGTCAGAGAACTTGAAACACACTAACAGTTTGATTGCAGGACGCGTGACAAAGACTTGAAAACAAACACTTACGCTTGTCAAAGATCCTATTTAAAAAAATATT